>JAJMAH010000138.1:0-53715 GCA_030564925.1 Geotrichum aggregatum | reverse complement strand
GTTCATCTGGAAGCTCACACCAAGTTTAACGAGAGATGAACAGTGGATAGCATTTGGCAAATGATGAGGGTTCAAGTGACCCTTGCAATGAATATATTTATCAGTGAACGACTTCTAAAACGCCTCCCCTCACATTTACCGAAAGGCCAAGAGGAGGCTTTCGAATAAGCGGTGATTTGATACCCTGGTTTGGCCTTAAATCCAAGGCTTCCTACAGTGTAGTACAGTGTAGTACAGTGTAGGATTATATTTATCTATAGATCAAGTAGTTTTTCATCTTGTAGGGCGGATTGCACCAGATTTTCGAAAAAAATAAATGGGCTGCAGAGATGTCGGAGCTTTTCTCGGAGCTTATCTTGGAGCTTTTTCGATTGTTGTCCTAGAGCCATGGTCAACAGCTTCTTATAAATAGCTGGAGACCAAGAATTAAGGTTATTTCAGCAGTGCCAACTACAATCAAACTTGTATGACTTGTATGATTTGGGCATTACATTGGACTTGCTGGAGATTCTACAGCTGATTGTATTCGGTCCAGTGAGTTACCAGCCGGGAAGTTGGCCAAGCACCGATGTAATGTGTTGCATCAGAAGTCAAAAACAAGCGTTAGGCTTGTACTTTCCGGGGCAGATGATTTCCAAAGTTTCTGTGGGGAAGAAATATACAAAAAAACAAAAAAAAACAAAAAAAAACAAAGCGAATTAATTAATGCAAAAATCACAGCGCTGCTCTCCGCTTTATTTTTAATTTTTTTTAAAGCAATTGTTAAGTGCGCGTGAGAACAGTAGAAAGATAGAAAGATAGAAAGATAGAATGAACGAATAAACGAATGAGCGGGTGAATGAACGAGCCGACTGGTCGAGGGTACTCACATTTGCATCAAACATCACCGAGATGCCTTTCATTTCTTCTTTCTCTTATGCCACGGGTTGTGTTATCATCCTAAGCCAAAAGCCAAATCAGTGCCTCTCCCCCCGCCTCTGGAATGATTCTCCGCTTTCGATCTCAATTTAACTCTTGTGTCGCAGGCTACTAGCAGCAGGCCTATATAACTGTACCTACGTCGCCTTAGGATTTTACTGGTTCTTGAAAGTCGTAATTCCTTACTCTCATACTTCATACTCTCATACTCTCATACTCTCATACTCTCATACTCTCATACATACTCCTATACTCTCCTCTATAGTATTGTATTCGTGGACTATACTAGCACTGCTTTAATATTCTGCTGCAACAATGGCCTCTCTTTCTCAGTCCTCACACAACGAAATCACCAACCTTATTCGCGCTGCTGTTGCCGACCCTCAAAAGCTGCCAGGCGTCTCGGTAGCAATTGCAAACAAAAATGGTGATATCTTGTACTCGCACTCTGAGGGCGTAGTCGGCGCTGAATCGACCGAAAAGGTAACGGAAGAAACCCTCTACTGGATCGCTTCGTGCACCAAAATCGCTGGCACCATTGTAGCTCTCCAGGCCGTCGAAAAGGGCCTCCTTGATCTCGACTCGGCAGATGATATCGAGAGATACTGCCCTGAACTGGCAGACATTCCAATCCTTAAAGAAGTCACCGATGATGGCCAGGTCATCCTCGTCCCCAAAAAAAATCGCATCACCCTCCGCATGCTTCTCTCACACACTTCAGGATTTGGGTACCCGTTCTGGAACGAGACCCTCGCAAAGTACGCTGCCCTTTTCAACATTGACGAAATTCTTGGAACCCAAAAATCGGTCTCGACTCCGCTGACCTTTGAGCCCGGCACAAAGTGGGAGTACGGCATTGGTATCGACTGGGCGCTAATTGCCGTGTCACGCGCCGAGGGCAAAACATTGGAACAACTCTTACAACAAAACGTGTTTGAGCCAGCAGGAATCAAGGATACCACAATGAGACCTAGCAAGGAAGCCAAGGCACGCTTGGCACACCTTAACTTACGCGATGCAGATGGCAAGCTGAAGGAATCTGAACAAGCCATGAAGTCCATTTTGAGCGACGACGAGTTTATTGCTAAGAGTGCCATTGATTCAGCTGGCGGTGGTATCTTCTCAAGACCTAACCAATACGTCAAGCTTTTAGCTATTTTGCTGAATGGCGGAGTTGCTGGCCAAACTGGAAACCGAATCCTTAGCCAAGCGACTGTCGACGAGATGTTCAAGAACCAGATTCCTCAATGGCCCAACTTTGGACGCACTCATTTGACTGCCGCCCAACCCGAGTATTCTAATCCGCTTCCTCAGCTGTATCCTCAAGCTGGCGACCCACCTCAAGGCTGGGGTTTGTCGTGGTTTTTGAATCTGGAGGATGGCCCTACCGGACGCAAGGCCGGCTCAGCATTCTGGTGTGGTATTACCAATCTCTTTTACTGGGTGGACAGGGAATCGGGTGTCACTGGTATGCTTGCTTCGCAGATTCTGCCTTTTGGAGATCTTGAAGCCATGACTCTGTTTGGACAGATTGAAAATACAGTTTACCAAAACTTGGTCAAGGAGAAGTAGTCTCTTCTTTTAAATAAGTGGTAGTAATCTATTGATTCTAGTCGGCCATAGTCGACGTTTAGTAACGATGATATGTACTTTTTTAATGATTCATTAGCTTTATTTTTTATTTTTTATTTTTGTATTATTTTCTTGACCCATTCTCTGTAGCTATCTAATTACCATATAATTTTTAGTATCTATAGACCCTGTCATTCATTTGAATCTTGGATGAATTTTTTCAGGGTAGAGAGACATACGAATAGGCCAGAAATAGACTAGTCTACCCGTTATATTGTCACAGCATCTTCTTGCATATGCATGGAAGTCATGACATGGCAAAAAGCTCAAGCTCAAGTCTTAGCTTGTATAAGTTTTCATGTCTTTTTAAATGGTTTCTAATATTTTTTCTAGTATACGCACAGTTTAATAATAATACTGTAAATATGGCAAGTTAAGTCAGCACAACGGCTATCGCCACGGCTATCGCAATAGCTCACGCTCATGGTACTCATCTTCTAGCTCTTGCCCTTCTTCTTCTTCAGCTGATAGCTCTACCCAAGTCGCATAGGACAGCATCAGGAAAGCCACAATGATGATGAAACCTCCCACAAGCCCCGCAAGCGAAATGGGCGTGTCAAACATTAGCCAGTCCACAATAGCGACAATGAAAATGGTCAAGAGCGCAGCAACGCTTGAGAGCACAGGCGAGGTGAGTGACATCAAAACAAGCATGCCACCAGAAAAAAGCATGTTTGAGAATACTGATAGTATCAATATCCATAGAATTTGGCCTCGCGGCCATTCAAAAGTTTCTAAACCAGTCCAGTGCAATATAGGAATAGCAACCCAAAGAATGCACAGCGTGCAAAGGCCGATCCCGGATCCAACGACATTGGCAAAGACAGCCTGTCGGCGCGGTGAGACAGTGGAAGGTGGACACGCCATACGTTTGTAGAGCACTTCGTACAAACCGTACAACACCGCGCCAATCCCAATGATAAAGTTACCTGTAAGTCTATGAGGAAACTTGGTGCTATCATTATCGGTTTCGGTTTTTTGTCCGCCATAGGCCACAATAAATACTCCAGTCATAGCTAAAATTACGCTGAATGCCTTATCCCATCGGAATGGTTCTCGAAGTAATGGTACCGAGAAAGCGTACGCAAAAAACGCTGAACAGTTATAAATCGCTGTGATGTCACTGGTCGTGGTCAGGTTGATCGCAATGTACCAAGAGCTTCCAGCAACAGTGAGTGCCACAAATAGGATCAGACAAAATTTGAGAATCTCAATCAACGGAGAAGAAGAACCGAATTTCTGAACATGCCCAGGACTATGCCTAACATGACGCTTGTGTGACTTTTTTTCCTCGTTAACGTCCACAATCATTTGCGCGGTCGACAGGACGTTGTCCATATGCAACCGAAAAAAGGTGTTGAACGGCAGGTACCATTTTCTGATTCGGAGAAACAATATCTGTATCGGCCACAGCAGAGTCCATGAAGAATGCGTAACGTACAGCATAAATATTGGCTTCTTGTACTCCAGAGTGGTTGCCAGGTATCCTGCAGCCTCAGTTTGCAACACAAACGTGATCAAGCACAGTATTAGTGCCAACCCAGCGTATATATATCGATTTCTCTGTGAACTGTCATGGTGTGTGCGACCACGTTCAGAAAGGTGCTGCTCTAGATAGTCGTCTTCTTCTATAAATGTATCGTGAGGGTGACTGCTTTGGTCAATGACTTCGTAGCCCGCTCTGTCGTTAGATTCGGAAATGTGTTGATAGGCCGCCATTGTTTTCATGTAGTCTATCTCAGTCCATCTCGGCTCGAGGAATGAATGAGACAGAAGAGAGAAAGGACACAACCTAGCCTTTAGCTGTCAAGGTTTGCACCCGGGGCTGCACCGACCCTAACCTTTTGGCTGTACCTGCCACGGAACCTGAAGCAGTCTAAGGTGCTCTAGGTTTAACAGGGGCTCCAGCATGAATGGACCATATAAACTAGCATATCCAGGATGAAGAGAGTACAAGCTACGCATCAGACGCGCGCAATTGCAGGTTAATAGGTGTAAACATTATAAACTATCTTCTAAAGCGTCATGTTGAAATACGCGAAGCACACAATACCCAGTCTCAGGTTTACACTGCAGAATATTCCAGACTTGAACCTGCCAACAAACGACACTCACGAAAAAGTAAAAAACTTTCACAACTTTGATCTGCCGTTACCAGCCTCAGAAACAAGTTTTGCGCCAGCACATCATATCGCTTCCATATTATGACGGTAGAACAAGACCCTCGCGGTCTGAATAGCGAAGATGTCGATATCGACTTTTCCGATCTGGAGCGCAAGTATGCCGTGAGCCTTGACGAAGGAATTGAGAACTTTGTGGTAGTAGATGGAACCCCCAAAGCACCTGAATCAAAGGCTCCCGTTCTGATCAAGGTCCTGAAGAAGCTTTTTGGCACTGCTGGTACTATCAAGGAGGACGGATTCCACATGCCCATTGAGAACGGAAAGACTAAGGGCTTTGTTTTTATTGAGTACGAAACCCCAGAGCAAGCTGCAAATGCCATCAAGACCTACAACAATAAGCGTCTGGATGCAAACCACACTCTTTTAGTCAACAAGTTGTCCGACATTGAGCGATACGGAAACGACCAAAGCATTACCGAAGAGTACGTTCCACCCAAGAAGGTCGAATTCCAAAAAAGAGAGCATCTCCGTAGCTGGTTGACTGACCCTGCTGGACGTGAGCAGCTGTTTATGCATATCAACGAGACTCTTAGCGTTGCTTGGTACAAAAAGACTGAAGAGCCCAAGATAGCTGGCAAGCTCGAGCGTGTCCAAGGTGGTCCGGCACGATGGTCCTCTAAGGGTACTTACCTTGCTACTATGTACAGCTTCGGTATTCAGCTGAACGGTGGCCCAAGCTTGAAAATTCTTGCTCAGTTCTTGCATTTCAGCCCTAGAGCTTTCGCTTTTTCCCCCAATGAGCAGTACCTTGTCACTTTTTCAGATGTTGCTATTGGTGACAGCCCCGAAAACGATCCCGAAAACCCCAAGGTCCCTTTCAGCCAGCAAGACATTGGAAATCAGGTCGTTGTTTGGGACGTCCGCACTCAGCTTCCTTTGCGTTCTTTCCCTCTTGGAACCAGCAGCAACAACGAGAAGCCCAAGATCATGTGGCCTATTTTCAAGTGGTCTGCTGATAGCAAATACTTTGCTCGTATGAACGTTGGCGAGAGTCTGGCCATCTACGAGACTCCTTCTATGGGCCTTCTTGACAAGAAGACCATCAAGATTCCTGGCATCGTCGATTTTTCATTTGCTCCTGCGAGCATCAAGCTCGAGGGTCGTGGAGAAGAGGTTGATCAAGTCCTGTGCTACTGGACCCCTGAGATCAACAATCAAGCTGCCCGTGTTAGTATCATGTCTGTTCCTTCCAAAAAGGTGATTCGTACCCGAAACTTGTTTAATGTTTCCGACTGCAGGTTTCATTGGCAAGATCAGGGCAAATACCTGTGTGTCAAGGTTGACCGTCACACTCGTACCAAGAAGCAAATTTTCACCAACCTCGAGTTCTTTAGAATGACAGAGACCGCTGTACCTGTCGAGGTTATCGAGTTGAAAGACATCGTCATGAACTTTGCCTGGGAACCTAAGGGTGATAAGTTCATCATTATCTCCAGGCTTGACTCTGCCAATCCCAATGACAAGAACACACCCAACTCTAACAACCTCTCATTTTATGCCCCTGAGCGAAAGAAGAACGTTCAAGGTGGCTGGAAACCAGTCAAAACATTTGACAAGAAGAGTTCAACTTCTATCTACTGGTCTCCCCGAGGACGTTTCGCCGCTACTACCAACTTTGGCGCTGCTTTACAAGCCACTATTGAGTTCTGGGACTTTGAGAACGACGTTGAAAAGAAAGAGAAGGATGATTCCGTGCACTTGCTGACTTTGACAAACACCGACGAGTACTACGGAATTGTGGACATGGAGTGGGACCCTTCAGGGAGATATCTTGCGCTGTGGTCAACTAAGGCGCAATCAGGATACAAGATTTTGAACTTTCACGGCGAGTTACTGCACGATAAGAGCGTAGACAACTTCCGTGGACTTACTTGGCGCCCACGTCCAGCACAAGTGCTGACGGCTAAGGAGCGCCGCAATGTGCTGAAGAACCTCAAGACTCTCAGTTTGAGATTTGACGAAGAGGATGCTATGGACGCCGATACCGCTACAAGAATTCTTATCACGAAGAGACGGGACGCGCTTGCGCACTGGACACAATGGCGTAAGGCCATTACTGAGAAATTGCAAGCCAATAACTTCCCTACTGAGGAGGATATTCTCAAGGAGTTGGACTCAGGAAGCCAGGTTATTGAAGAGATCCGGGAGGAGGTGATAGAGGAAACAGAGGAGATTCTCAATTGATGATCCTGAAATCATGAAGATGAATGATGAGTAAAAAAGTTTTGAGACTTGTAACAAACATAATAAACGAAAGCAGTTTTATTTACAGAAAATGTGTTTTACAGATATTACGTGTGTACTGTATTTAGTATTCCAAGCTTGAGTGTTGATTACTTGTTGTACTTCTCGAGTGCTTTCGTTCTTAACTGCAATCCATGCCATTTCGAGATCTCATCCTTCAATATTTCATTGACGAGTCTTTGCTGTTTAACAAGACTCATGCCGTTGAACTTTTCCGAAACCACGTTGATTGCAAACATGGATCCACAGCCACCAGATACATCGCGGACGTCTAGGACTGCAGGGTTGAGGGATGTGGAGAGAAGACTGAAGAGGTGAGATTCGTAGTCATCGAGGTTTGATGGAGGGGTAGGTGGAGTGTTAGTAGCTGAGTTTGCCCTGAAAGCAGTTGTTGAAAAAGAGGATTGCTTCAGAAGCGACCGCCGGGTAGAGGTATGAGCTTGATGCTGTGGGTGTAACAGGCCTGTTTGGTGTAGCGTTGGAAGACGGAAAAAAGTACCGGTAGAGACAGATCGAGTAGTAAAACAAGCACTAGTTTGAGTTGCATTACAGGTCCATTGAGCAGTCAAAGCTGCTGCTTTGAGTGCAGGTCGGGACATCATTTCTGAAGTATTGCGCAGTGTTATGTTGATCTATATGGCTGGCGTTGACTTCTGATCAGAAGGTTATTAATATTTTTGATGTTGATAGTGGAAGAGGGTTGTTTTTAAAGCAGTCTTCATTGGAGAAAATTTCATCTTAGTCATTCAAGCAGACTAAACTTGAGCATATGCTCGGGGTTCAAATCGGCAGAAACCCCAAGATGTAGAGATCAAACGAAATAAAAAAAAAGCAACATTTCTCAAATATGATTTCATGATCTATGGATATTGATAATTATACAAATTTACACTGAATAAATACTTGTAATATTGCAGCTAGTTGAGAGTCTCGAAACCGCTTCTAAACTCTTCGAGAAGCCTCGTAGTTTCTTCTTCGGTTCCAATTGAAATTCTCAGGCACCCTGTGCATCCAGGCTCGTTTCCACGAAATCTCACAACAACCTGTCGTTTTTCGGCCAGATACTTGTATAGCTTCAGCGCGTGGGGAGATGAAGGAACTCCTTCTTTATCTAGAATCTCAACCAGCACAAAATTGGCATCAAGCCCAGATATGAACTTGCCAATACCACTATTAACCTTGGGGAGTTCTTCCACAAGCCTCGTACGTTGATCAATGATCTTCTTAACCATCGACTTCATGGTACTGATTCCCTTGGGCGATAGTGCACGCTCGGCAAGTACTGATGTGGGCGTTGAAATGTTGTATGGGGCCTTCAGGTTGTTGAGAAGCCTTGCAACGGGTTTGTCGGCAATAATGCATCCCAAACGCGCACCGGCCAAACCAAACGATTTAGAAATAGTTTGCATCACGGCTAGGTTTGGATATTTACTAACAAGAGGCGCAAACGAAGAACCAGCTTCTGAAAAGTCAATATATGCTTCGTCCACCACTACGATACCGTTCCAAGTAGGGTGATTCAACACCTTTTCAATGCGCTCGCGCTGAATAAGAGTACCTGTAGGGTTACCGGGGGAGCAAATGTATGCGATTTTGATGCTCGGATCATCTGAGAGTTTTTCACAGATCTTGTCGGCCTGGATTTGGAAATTACCTTTGTTGAATTCGAGAGGGACCTTGACTACTTGTACATCGTTGACCTGGGCAGAGACCGCGTACATGCCATATGTAGGCGGGCAAGTCAATAGCTTATCTTTTGAGGGAACACAAAAGATGCGCATAATGGCGTCGATACTCTCGTCTGATCCAACTCCTAGGCATATGTTGGACGGAGTCAGCGGCTCTAGCTCTTGATCTTGCGGTTTACGCTCGCCGTTTCTGAAATCACATAGTAGCTGCTTTACATGAAACTGGTGAGGATCGGGGTACCGATTGAGGTCTTGTTTGATTTCTTCTTCGTTGATATCACTAAGAGACGTTCCATGAGTGTTTTCGTTGGCATCCAAGAGAACGCCAATCTTGTAATCGCTAGTACATGTTAGCACCGGTGTGGGCAATTGTAAAGAAGGTATCGTACTCGCGTGCGCAGACATAAGGCTCCAACGCTAGGATATTTGGACGAGCCAGAGTTTGCAGATCAAAAGCAGCAGTCATTATGATATGGGCAACCTGAAAGAGAGAGTTCGGAAATATTTTATTATGATAGACGAGGTCGAATGAAGGAGGGATTTCGAAGGCAAATGGAGCTGTTCCAAGAGTTTTATATGTGAAGTGTGAAATATCTCTCCCAATGACTCACTTGGCCTGGTCATGATAATGTTTACACATATCCCAGTTCACCAGGGCACCAATCGGCCAGTCCATACCAGTCTATAAGGTTGTTAAGGCTCACGAAGTACGTCCGCTCAGTTACAGTTGATTGTAGACTCATCTATATAAATCTTGGACTCACAGCTACTGAATCTCAGCGAGAGCATGCACTTGATAGCCATAGCCGTATACGAATTTGGGAGCAAGCCGAAACTTTTTTTACATATTCACCATGAACGTTGTACGTTGAACAGTGAACCCTGATCAGTCCATAGCTGGATCATTACCAACTTTCTCGTGATCTGTTGGCTGTAACCCTCATCCTACAACTTCAGTGCCAGATTTGAGCTATTCGTAGCAGATTCGGTGATAATATATACAATCATTTCAAGCCAAAACCTGAGGCTGTTGGGCTACAGAATTCCTCTGGGCAATTACCAATATATTACTCATCACATAATCTTTGAAAATAACATTTTTTCGTTGCCAACTCCATCATCGCAGGCTCAAAGCAGGCTTAATCATTTCAGCCTTTGCTACACGAATCGCCTACTCTCCATTATATCATTGTTTTTTTCTGTACAGTAATCTAGGAGTACATACCAAGGCTTCATCGCAATATATTGATTAGGTGGCAAACCGTTCATACTTACTAGTCATGACTTCTGCCCTTGAACTTCCTACCGTCGTGTCTGATGTAAGTGTTACCGGCAAGCACTGTCATAAAACTAACAAGCTAGGACTGGGGATTTGTAGCAATTGGATCAGATGATGGAGTCAACATTGTGGAGCCTTTCGCGCCGCTACCTTTTACTACTATGAAAGTGTTAGCTATTGCAAACACTGAAGACCTTCTCATAGCGGCTTCCAACAAAAGTAAGTGAAGCTTCCCCATTTGCAAACCTCCTTAACTAACTTTCTAGCAATCACATCTGGCAAACTGTCATCTATAAGAGACGCATTTGCTAGCGGCGATATATCAAGCTTGCTCATAAAATCACATCCCTTGGACAGCCCTATAATTTTTATCGAACTCACTTCAGACGAACAAAATTTACTTGTGTACACCGAAAACAGCACACTTTATCTTTTTCCTTTATCGACTCTCAGAAGCGGGTCTGGCAAGCCTAAAACACTCATCTCGTCTGGCACGACTAATAGCAATAATGACGTTGTCTTCAGTTCTGACGTACCTCTAATTGATTTACGACCGCGACCAAAACACAGCAGCGAGATGCTTTTGCTAAACAAAAATGGCATAGTGACCCTTTTCAACCTGAAAACTGGCGAACTGAAACACATGTGTTCTTCTGCATCCGCAATAACATGGTCGGCTCTTGGCAAAGCGTTTACCGTGGGAACGTCTAGTCCAAGTCGTGGTTTAGCTCAGTACCTTGCGGATGGAACACTTAGAAACACACATCCAGTACCTGACGAGTTTGACGACAATCTTGAATTTATTTCTCTAAACTGGCCAGCGGCAGGCAAATACATTGCTGTCCTAACTGATGGCGCGGATACCTATAAACTATCCATGGTTATTACAAACAAAGAATCTAAAACGCTGACTTGGTTAACTACATCAGATGCTAGCCCACCCTTTGGCGATCAAGATAGAGCTCCAACATGGTACTCTGCAGTCATTCGAAACTGGGGAGACCCGGCATTTCCTTGTGTGTTAATTACGGCTTCTGCTCAGTCTAGTGACCTGTCTTTATTAACAGACGAGACATTATTTGAATCAATAGAGGACGCGAATCGCGCACCTTTACCATTTAGAGACGACGGCGAAGCTTCGCCTGTTGGAATGGCTCTCGACTTTTCTGCTGTTAACCCTGTGCTTGATCCTGTGAAAGGAATTGACCAGTGCGACCCTCTCCCTATTGTCTGGATTTTAGATGAGCAAGGAAACCTGATATCCTGGAATGTATTATACAAAAAAGGCATCAAAGAAGGCACCGTGTCTTTGAAAAATATTTTGAATGACTATAACCTCACACACGAGGAGGTAAAGGATGATGCATCTTCTACAGCAACGATAGCACCATCACATACTGGAGCTTTTCAGTCTGGAGACAGCGGCCCATCAGCTTTTTCGGCTCCTGCTGCCAAACTTACACTTCCTGCATTTGGATCTACTACTTTTGGTGGCTCCACGTCCGCACAGCTGTCGTTTGGCAGCTCTACATTTGGCTCGCCATCTGCATTTGGAAGCACAGGTACAAGTAAAGAGCCTTCTACTTCTAAACCTGTGTTTGGAGCAACTACTGGCCCTTCGCCATTTGCTTTAACTACTGGTCCTTCGCCGTTTGCTTCAACCACCGGTCCTTCGCCATTTGCTTCAACTACTGGTCCTTCGCCGTTTGCTTCAACCACCGGTCCTTCGCCATTTGCTTCAACTACTGGTCCTTCGCCATTTGCTTCAGCGAAGGGTTCTTCGCCATTCACTTCAACCACGGATGCTTCGAAACCTGAATCAACAACCAAAAGCATGGACGCTGCAAAAACCAGTGTAATTGGTCAGCCTGCTTTTGGTAGCGCATTTCCAGTGTCTAAGGACAATGCTTCTCCATTTGCTAGATTTGGCCAGCAGCCGGATGCTCCAAAAGCTGATTCAACAGCTGCAAACACAGATGTTAAAAACTCCAGCGGGTTTGGCAAAAGTGCATTTGGCCAGCCTGCATTTGGCCAGCCTGCCTTGGGAAACGCATTTGCCCCGCCAAATTCTGATAATGTTTTTCCAAAGTCTTCTAAAAATGCTTTCGCGCCTGCTGCGTTTAAGCAACAAAAGCCTCCTGGAATTCAGATTGGCAAGGCAGAATCTACTACAACTCTACCTGCCAATAAGGATTCTGTCAAAGCTGAATCTCTATTTGGCAAGCCTGCATTTGGATCAGTCGACAAGCCGTTCGCAAAGCCATCACCAAATGCTGCCGCTTTTGGCGGGCCAACACTTGGTTCAAATCCTGCCAGTCAAGATTTGAAACCAACGGGTAAAGGTCCAATTAGCGAACAAGATGCCGAAGGCCAATTTGATGACAGCAGCGATCAGGAGGAGAGCTTTGATGATGACACTTATGACTGTTCTGATGAAGAAGCGTCTAAAGATAATAAACTGGAAAGACTAAACTTTTCTTCAATGGGAATAACAAACAAATCTCTCCCTTCAAACTTGCCGTCAAAACCTGCTAATTCATTCACAATAAAGCCGAAGTCCATCTTTGCAAACACAGACAAACTGAACGAGAACCCATTTGGATCATCTGGCTCATTTGGGCAGACACAAATTACCTATAAGGACAACAAAGTTGTGACTGGCTTATCAAAAGAGTCAGGCCGCATAGGTCCTGCCAAATCTTCGACCGACAATACTGGGACTGATGGAGATAAAACTCCTACTGGAATAAGCAGCACCAAAGGTCGTGTTATTGAGGATGCCCCACTGCCGCCAAATCCTGTTGTACCTCCTGTTTCCGATTCGAAGAAAAAAGATACAAAGGACAACATCATTGAAACTGCTCCTCTACCCCCCGACCCTAGCTCAAAGAATTTACCTCTAACATCTAGCAATGCCCAAAAGGCGCCATTACCTTCTGATTCTGATTCTAGTGTTGCCACTTCCCTTGCCGCTACTCCTGAGCTGAGTTCTGCACATGCACCGTCCACAAGCTCTAGTGGAAGTAGTGGAAGCGGAGTGATGGTGTCTGCACATGGAGGCAGTTCGGGATTTGTCAATATTGGAGCGCATGATGCCAATGACAATTCTCACGGTACTCCATCTACTGACGATCTTGAGTACTTGAGTGATGTGAGTGACGACTACGTTCTAAGCTATTTAAGGAGGAAAAAGCTGAGCCTTAGCCATGGCGAAATACACAAAAGAAAAGAATCGGAGGAATCTGATGAGGAAGAAAGTCCACCGGCATCTCCAGTAGAACCAGTACCTGAATACGCTGAAACAGGGGTCCAATTTCCCGAAGAAGGCGATATGCCTGAAGAGCCGGATATGTCTGACTATTTCTATGAATCTGATGAGGAATATACACCAGCAATTCCTTCGCATAGCGTTATCAGCGTTCCAGCTTTCATTTCACTTGAGGCAATTGGATCCAACCCAGTCGGTGATAGCTACGAATCTGAGGCCGTCAGCATCTTTCAAGAAATCAATGCCCAACTTGAAATTCTCTCGCTGAACAGCAGGGCGATGGCTAATTTTGTAGAGCTCAACCAGCCGCTTCTTGATGAAAATGATTACGTCATAGAACACGAAAGGCACGGATTTCATGATATTCACCGAGTTGATAAATGGAAACTGTCTGAATGTGAAGACGTTCAGTTACTCATTCGGCCCCTTGAGAAAAAACTCCAAACTGTGAAGGAATCTCTTAAATCAGAGTTTGATGAGAGCGTGAAATCATCACTTGTTCATTGCAACACCAACTTGAGCCACATCAAAGAACTTATTCAATACCACAAAGGCTTTCTAACTCCTACTAGCCGGTTGGGAGGACTGTCACCTAAAGCAGCTTTACTGCAGCGAAACCTACGTAAGGACGTGAAAGAAGTCAAAGACCTTTTGAGCCAGCTCGAACAAAGCATCAATGTTGCCAAGTCGCAATGGGCCTCTGAGAGCCAAAACCGGTCAAGGGAAAATGGTGGAAACAGTATACTGAGTGGAGTTCAAGACGCCATAAACAGTATTTCCCGCAAGGCGACGAGAAAGACAGACGAGCTGGAACAACTTGGCTACCGGATCCAAGAGCTTTCAATCAACGGGCCAGGTGAACACAGCCGGCAATTTCTTGAAGGTGTTTCTGTTTCCGAAAATCTTTCTCGCCAGAAACTTTTGACTTCTATAACCACTGGCGAAAACTCGTTGCACAACTTGGAAGCTGAGCAAAACACGAGTGTTGCTTTGCAAACTACAAGGCCATCGTTTCAAAACTCCTTTATTGATGGAGACCAAACCTGGATTACAAGAGAACATGCGCTTGAGGATGCAGAAAAAATTGACATTACAGAGCATCAGAGCAGACACGAACAGCGTCTTAAGATTGGACAAGTCTTGTCGAGCCGTAGCTTGGCCCAAATCACAAACAAAAGCCGTCTGAGCGTGCGTGGAAGGTGTCAATAGATTGTGATAACTATCACGAAATGATTCGGAGGATTCTATATGCTGTATACTATAATACTGTGTAATTCCATAGATTGTTAGTCAAGTTTTTATCTCGATATTGCTTTAGGATTGATTATTTGGGCAGTCTTTACAGGCACCATTTATCGCCCTCCAAAGTCTTGCCAAAATCACAAAGACGTATTATTAACGGAGCGCTGCTGATAGTCACAACAACTTCGCACGCAACCAGTAATCGAGCAATAGGGTCATTTACGGATTTGATCTGGACTCCATAGCTTTTCTCACTATCCATGACGTTTTTGTTTTCAGCTGTAGAATAATAAGAAGCAGAAGAAGATACACTCAGATTGAGCAATGATTTTAAAAGCTGCTGAAGCCGTGCTGACACTATATTGACGTCCAGCATATCAGTCCTGTTCTGGATTGGCTGTAGCTGATTAGAAATGGAGAACTTGCTCGTGCTGCTGCTGTCTGACCTAACTCCCATACCAGTAACACTTTCTCTTTTCGCCTTTTTGGACACTCCTCCTCCGACCGCTGCTGCTGTTGCTGCGGATGTTATTCCAGTAGAAATGGAAGAATTCAAACTCAAAGAAGGAGAAGACGCTTTGGAAAAAGCAGGGATTTTGTGAGAATACAGACATAAATACGGTGCCAGATGTGACTTTATCAAGTAGCTGAGGCATGCCATGAGGCGAGTACATTCTTCTTCAGCGCCGGCTTGCTTTTTCTCAACATACTGCGAGACCCAAGGTACGAGAAGCGGGCCATTTGCCTTCGTGATGCGAGTTATTTTGCGTGCCCTGCATGCAGCGTTGATGGATTCGAGTTCGGCAACAAGCTTTTGTTCAAAATCAATATCACTTTCAAGCACGGAGCTTTGGCGTGCTACAGCTATCTTTTCGCGCTCGAGATAATGTATGTATCGCATGAGATGACGTGCAGCAAGGCTAAAATCAAGCGGCCGTGCTGGAAGGTTGGGAATCCCGCCTTTGACGGCAAAGGACTCGCCGGCAACTGATGCGTTTAAAGCTGTGATTTTTGACCTGAGAACCAGAATCCTTGTAGAATGCAGCTTAGGAGTATGTGAATGATTTCGGTTTGTGTTTGAAAGCGCATCTGTTGCCTTTTCTTGCTGGTGCTTTTCAGTTAACGATTCCGCAAGCTGTACCAGTGCACTCTCAATGTCAGAGCGAAGTGTTTCCATCCGTTCTTCCACTGTCGTCTGTTCTTTGGAGGATTTCTTCTTGTCCTTGGTTTTCACTCCACCTTCTAAAACAACAGAAGGTTTGGTGCCAGAGCTTGTTGTCGTTCCTACTTCAACAGTGCTACTCGTGCCGCTGCTATTCATACTGGTAGTGGTAGTGGTAGTGATAGCGGCTGCGGTGGGTAGAGATGTACTTGTCGTTCTCAGTTCTGGCAATACCGCAGGCGTCGTCGACGCAACAGCCGGCGGCGCTTGATTCTTTATTAAGTTCGTAAATATAATTCTCTTTAATGCCATTGCTCTTGATCTCTTCAATTCTAGCTCTTGCTGGAGCAGCTTCGTGTACGCTGGATCGTATTGGCGAAGAACCGCCCGCTCCCGACTCTGGATGCTTTGTAATTGGCCTGCCGTCAAAGGCCCATTACCATTGACAGAAGGTGGTTTCCTTTTGACCGTGCGTCCATCGTTTTGTGTGCGCTGCTGTCCCTGCTGCGTATGCTGTGTGTGTAAATGTTTCGTATCTTCTTCAATCGCACTAGGGCCTCTGACCCTTGCATACGATAGTTTCGTCAGACTCTGGCCTACACTACGGTACCGGCCAATGTTGTTCTGTAGCGCTCTGCTTTGTGTCGATAGCTCAAGAGCAGGAACCTCTTCAACTTTCACTCTCGTTCTTTTGCGTTGGTACGAGTGTGATTGTTTATTTGTGTCAGAGGATTGTGACTTGCTTGCCGCCTCTGCAGTTGGACTCATGGATCCGATCCCTCCTCCGTTGCGCGTGTGAACTGAGTTTGTCAAGTCGCGATTTTTACAAGTTTTTGTGTCGACCCGTCCGGATCTTGATATTGCTTTTCGAGATCGTAACTCAGGTTGGTGCGCAAGGACTACGATTTACTCCCAATGTAATTCATGGACCTCTGTGAAGACAACGAGGATTCGTCGTAATGAGAAATTTGAAGGGCCTATATTGTGAAGCAAAGGGGAGTGCTATACAATATATAGTAAATCAGAATATGTACATTTTTAAAGCGGCAGATTTGTAAATTAAAGTTGTAAGATCATAGTTCAGTTAGAGCGTCAATAGTAGTCTGTCGAGCACTTTCACTGGAGACCGTGTGTCCCGCAAGATACTGAAGAAACAGGATCTTGCTAACATCAGCGTTCTTGACGGTTCCCAATTCAATAATCTCAGCGTTCTCATCATTCTCGTACTTGCTCTTGTAATAAACCACCTTCAAGCTTCCCTCCTTGTTTCTAATCAGGTGCAGAATATTATGCTTGGGGACTGACATTTTGCGAGAAAAGACTACTTTCAAGTCATTGATGCCTTCGCCCAGCTTGGCCATTTTACTTTCCTCAGCAGGCCCACTGTCCTTGCCAACTGTGTTTAGCTGTTTGAACAAAGGATGCGCAAGAATCTGGCGCACAAACCCATCTCTCAAGTGTCCAAAATCAGTGTTTCTCACTGGAATAATTCGCACATCTAAGCGAACACCGTGATCCAGCAAATGCGAAATGACCTTGGGGCCTAGCTCGGAATCGAGCAAAACAGATCTCAAATTGTTGGAAGGTTCTTTCTCACCAGCACCAGTTGCAGCTGTTGGAGCTAATTGCGGAGCACCAGCCAAAATATCGTGCGCAAGCTGTCGGTCATCAGCCGCGATATATATGCCCAGCGCATACACGTGAATGCTCAAAAAAGATACAGTCCGTACACCAACGCCCAAGAGATCGTACTTCACCAGGCCTCCAGAGCTAGAACCATCCTCGGAAGGTAAATTGATCTCAACAGGAAACGGCGGCGATTTTGCTGGCGGCTGAACTAATTCTATACCGTTCGCATCTGTCACCTTCACGAAAGCATTTGGATCAATTGCACCCTTTCTGCTTGCTGCGTCGAGCATTATAGGACTAGAGCTGGAAGTGGCTTGTTTTGTGAGATAGGCACCACCAATCAAAGCAGTACCTAGCACAAAACCATATTTCACAGCTGCCTGTTGCCGTGCTTGTTTTTGAGAACGGAATGGCCCTCTGGTTCTGGAGGCTGACCACGAAAATGTAGAACCGTTTCGGACCGAAGACCGCGCAATGGGGGCTGGCTTAGCCAACTGTAGTATGGCCTTTCTGAACATAGCTTCGATTGGCTTCGTAGTAGCTTTAGAAGTGATTTCAGTATATTATACAAGAAAGCCCAACGGTTGCAGAGCAAGATCTAGAAGTGAGCTGATGATGAATTGTAACTGACCCATTGGAGCGGGTTGATACTTCGCAATTGATTGATTACCATATGCTTACTAATAAAATGTGTCTACAGCTGTAGTAAAATTAGATATGGCTATAGCTAAATGATAATGAGAATAAAAATCAAAAGTTGGTAATTATGGAAAAGCTTTAGGCGACTACTTGCTTCTTGCGTCCTCTAGCTGAGCCGGGCGACAGTTCTTTAGATGGTGAAGCAATGACGCCCTCGGATTCTTTAATTTCAGTTGTTCGTGTCTTTTTGGGTTTCTTGTTTGCAGGAGGCCCGTCCAATGATTGGAGAGCAGGCACCCCGGAAATATCACCATCTTGAACATCGTCAAGATCAGTGCCCTCAGGGCTTCCTGTAGCTGGTGTATCCGCAAGACTGGTATCCTCTGAGTTCAGTGGCCGCTTTGGTCCCGATTTCCTCTTCATAGCTTGCGGACCCTCGATTTCGCGGGTCACAGCGAGAAGCAAAGTTGCGCAGCGACGGGATAGCTCCACTGGCGTTCGAGACAGAAAAAACCAGTCAAATCGAAACAATGGGGATTTCTTGATTTCGTCTTTAACTCGTTCCCATAAATTATCAGTGTCAAGCCCGTACTTGTCAGCCATGATCAAAATAAATCTATCTTCATCTGTAGAGTAAACCTTCTTTGAGTTGTTGGCAGGGTATGTAATATGCATTTCACTCTGGGGCACCTTGTACTTTTCTATTTTTTGACGCAATA
This sequence comes from Geotrichum aggregatum, assembly GCA_030564925.1. Lineage (NCBI taxonomy): Eukaryota > Fungi > Ascomycota > Dipodascomycetes > Dipodascales > Dipodascaceae > Geotrichum > Geotrichum aggregatum. Next base: position 35,112 of record JAJMAH010000138.1, on the reverse strand, counting down.
GTTTTTGTTGATGGCTTAGTTTGCGTATTCGTTCTTCGCCCGCTTCTATTTGTGCAATGTATCGTTCATAACCGTCAATCTCTTTATATCGTTGCCAAAATACCTTGGAGTACCGTTCAATGTCTTCTGCGGACTTTCCGTCAAACTCTTTTGCAATGGAAGCATAGTCGTTACGGCCATAGCGAGCACACTGATGAATGAAGTTGGTAAAATCTCTCTTGCTCCAGTTGCTGAAGCCTTCTGAAATCAATCGTTTTTTTTCTTCTTGCTGCTCTTCGGTCAAAGGAACAGCTTTCTCAATAATCAAATTCTCTTTTTTTCGCTTCGAATCTTTCGTCTCTCCTTCAGCCAGGTCAGTTATATCAGCGGCTGTAAATTTGAATCCAATTGTTTTCCGGTAATTGGCAAGCTCCATATCCTGAAGCACTTTCAGGCGACTCGGAAGAAACTGAAACTCTTGTATGGAAATTTGTTTTGGCGCCCTGGGAGTTCTCGTCGCAGCACCAGCTTTCGAAGCTTGCAGAATGTCTTTGTAGTATCCATCAACTGAATATGTTTGCTCTTTGCGCTCTCGTTTTGTAGGGTTGATCCAAGTCATACCACTATTCATTTTGTTTCGTTTTGTGAAGTCTTCTCCGTTCCATTCGTAAGCTGATCCTTCCGAAGAAAACTTCTGCAAATCGTCAAGACCAAGCTTTGAGTATTTGGCGCTTAGTTCTGCAGTGCGCTCCTCTCCGTGCTTGAGAATGCTATCGATATCGTCATCCTTGAGAGTACCACCCGAAGATGTGTTGAAGATATTTTCAGCGCCATGCTGAATCATACGAACAAGATCATCTTTAGAAGAGTTGTTTTTTGCTGCGTTCTGGGTTGCTCTTCCTTGCTGTATAACCAGCTGATCTAGACGCAATTTCTGTGCCGCTCGTTCCAGCACCTTTTCTTCAACGGCATTTTCCGTTACAAAACGAAACACATAAACTTGCTTGGTCTGACCAATACGATGAGCACGATCCATGGCTTGCAAATCAGCCTGCGGATTCCAATCAGAGTCGTACAAAACCACGATATCTGCGCTGGTCAGATTGATTCCCAAACCTCCAGCACGAGTTGTAAGTAGAAAAACAAACTTATCAGATCCTTCTTTGTTGAAATCGTCAATAGCAGCAATTCTCTCCTCGTGATCTGTAGATCCATCAATCCTACAGCACTCGTACTCTCGGAACATGCAATAATCTTCTAGAATGTCCAGCATGCGACTCATTTGAGAAAATATCAGCACCCTAGATCCTTGGGCTTTCAATCGCTTGAGAAGCTTATCCAGAATAATCATTTTGCCACAGTTGAATATCAGGTGCTCGTCAGTTGTATAAGGGGGGCCAGGCTCGGCGCCTTCAAATAAATAGGGATGGTTGCAGCATTTCCGGAGTTGCATGACTATGTTGAGAAGTCGAGTTTTTCCCTCTCGTTTTCCAACTGCGCCATTAACTGCATCAATGTCTTTCTCTAAAAGTTTTTGGTACCATCTGACTTGCATCTCTGACATTCCAATGTACAGGTTGATTTCTTTCTTAGGAAGTAGAGATTTTTCGACGTCCGCCTTGACCCGTCGAAGAAGAAATGGTCGCAAGACTTTATGCAACTGCTGAACAACCGTATCCTGATCATCATCGTTACCACCTTCGAACCATTGATCGAATGCTTCAGAATCAGCAAAAACGTCTGGCAGGATGAAATTCAGAAGCGCCCAGAGTTCATGGAGATTATTTTGGAGAGGTGTACCTGTTATCAGAAGTCGACTGCGGGAATGAAATAAACGGATGATTTGGGATAGAGTCGAGTCTTCGTTCTTTATTCGATGAGCCTCGTCCACGACTATATATTGCCAGTCGAATTTCCGTAGTTGAGCCTTTTCGCGAATGACCATCTCGTAAGATGTGATGCAAACATCAAAATTGAAAGAAAAAAGCCGATCTTCCATTGTGCCAGTTCTAGTTGCCTTGTCGCCCTGCAGGACGAATACGTTGACTTCAGGAGTCCATTTGTTAAATTCACGAAGCCAATTGTCTAGTGTTGACTTGGGTACAATAACAATGTGTGGCCCATTGATTCCCTTGATGTACCGTAGGTACCCGAGAAACGATATTGTCTGAAGTGTTTTACCAAGTCCCATTTCATCAGCTAAGATTCCTGATAAACTGTTTTCGTGAAGGGAGACAAGCCAGTTCAGGCCCTGAATCTGGTATTCCCGGAGCAAGCCATTGACGTAGCTGGGAGATTCAGTGAATACAGTTGCTTCATCGTCTTCAACCTCTTCGATGTTCAAAAGCTCTTCATCTTCCTCCTTTTCGGTTTTTCGCCTCCGACTTGATGCTCTTGTTTTCGATGCTTTTGCTTTTGACACGCGGGCAGCCTCACGCGCTTTGCGGTCAATCTCTTTGAGTATTTTTTCTACAGCCGGATCGCTCTTTGCTCTCATGTCAATAAAGTGTCGGAATAGGTCTGTGAGCCCTAACAGATACTTGAATCGCTTCATTATGTCTTCGCGCTAGAGAAACGTCAGTAACAAATCCACTGTAACACAAACCACGCATAAAGTTACCTTCATTGGATTCTTCTGTCGAAAGTCCTCGACTAAATATCTCTCTGCGCGTTCTTTTGTTTCCTTCTGAGATAGGGGCTCTAATTCTGGCAGAGCAGCTCTTGATTTTACGGTAACGACAGAAGAAACACTAGTTACTTTCTCATTTGTCGGCTCTTCATGGACTTCAGTACTGGATTCAGGCGTGGCTGTGGGCTCCGATTCGAGCTGGACAATTGTTAGCTTATACTCACGAAACAACGTGTGCGAACCAAAACCTACCTGAGCGTCGCTAGTTAGAGACGGCATCTTTGAGTGTTATATCAATGAAAACAGAGACTGATATGATGTGTGCGTATGTAAAAGTTCTCGATGCCAAAATGTTGTAGAAATTCAGAAATAAAGATGGCGCGGGAGGCACTACGATATCAAATAAAAGTATATGTGGATGGGATCTGATTAAGTTAAGCGTGTGTGCATTAAAATAACGGTTTTGTGACGTTCCAGGAGCGCGAATGGACTATGGATAAAGGTCTGGAGGGTGCAAGAAAGGACGTTGATGCTGTAAGTTGGTGTTTATGATATGGTTGTTGTGGGTTTGAAGAGAGAAAAGAAGAAAGTTTGAAAAAGAAAGAATTGAGGAAATATCCATTGAATTAAGTAAAAAAATAGAAAAAGTTTGGTATTTATACGTTTAGAACTTTTCCAGGAATTCAATCAGGAATTGCAGTGCTATAATTTTTATAATTTAACCTCCTATACCCGCAAAGTAGCTATACAACGTAGCTATAAAAAGTAGCCACACAAAAGTAGCCATTATTTTATCATAAATAGCAGCCAGCAATGTAAGATTCTTCGCGACAACAACACTGCACCGTCTCCCTATAGAAACAGAGTCTATCACGGCTGGTCTTGGTTATACTCTTGGCCTCCACAGTCGGCAAATCAACATGGAAGGTTGTAGGTTTGAATCTTCCTGTAACAACTTCTTCTTGGCCACTTCGTTTGGCCTACCAGATCGGACTATTTCTCCACGCCACGACCATCTTCTCTGTATCCTAAAGCACTGCTAGGCTTCTAGTAGAAGCAATTTTTTGGCCTCAAGAAGCTGCTTTTCAGGGCGTCACCGTGTGCAACCTGCTGTAAGAAGTGATGCGGCATCTGGGTTTCACTTGGACCAGTTTTTTGAGCCGGTACCTTGAGGCATGCTACAGGCTGCGATTCTTGAAAACCATACTTAAAAAGATGCCAATCTCAATGTAATACTACAACGCCAATTAAATACAGTCATAGTTTTGTACCATTTCTAGCAAAATGGAAAGCAGCTAAGGGTCACAAGAGATATAGTGATTTAGTGTAAGTTGATGTTCCCGGATGCCAGTATTAGTAAAATATAACTCTTGAATGTCTTATACAGAATGATCCTACTTTTGATTGAAAATGAATTGTTCATAGCTGCCCAACTTTCTCATTCGGTGAGAAGCCTTCTGTATATCAGGAACCTGTCCCGTAACTGGAGTGGTGTAGTTTGTTTGAGTAATCATCCCTCTATCTATACTGCCATCAGGTAGCGAGCCATACAAAGTACTGCTTGAGTTCTGCCGAGAAAAATTCCGAACTTCACTTTCACGGTCCTGACCAAACGGTAAGTGCAGCGAGGAGTCCGACAGCACTTCTGATTGCAGCAAACTACCATCTTCGGAGCCATTACCCCCTGCTTCGTGATAGGAGCTGCCACGAGACGACAAGTCTGATGCACCTGAAGTAAAAATAGATGCTCGATGAGGCACGCTATAAAGTCGATGAGAAGTGTTCCAGAATCGCTCATGTCGATCGGTATTCGTCTTGACACCTTCCGTGAGTTCCTGTTCACTGTTCAAAGTACGAGCCATTCTTTGAACTGCTTGCTCGCTTTTTAGTTTGTTGTCCAATAAATTGGATGTCGAAGCGGAGGTCATTGTAATGTCTCTATGGTGCTCTTTAGATGTACTCAAAGTGTTGCTAGGCCCAGACTTTTCCTCAATAGAAGTTGTTTCTAGAGGGTCTGAAGATCTAGAAAAGTGAGTGTTACCATTCTCCAACCGCGAAGCTAGCTCAGCAGCGTAATACAGGTCGGACATTTTAGACTTGGAGGAAGCAGCGTCCTCTAACAACAAACTCTCGCACGCAATATGGCCATCCTCTATAAAACGATCTGGGTTTAACTCAACCTCATATGATTTGGCAACTCTGGATAAAGGGTTTTGGAGATATCCTTCAGGCTGAGTGTGATGGCCAGAACCTGCCCAATGAAAAGTTGATCCACTTTTTCTTCTTATTCCAGAATCAGATCGCATTGGGCCCTGGCGCTGATCAAATCTAATGCCTGGGTTGTTTTGCGCGGGAAAATGCGTTTCACCCAAAAGCGGAGAATCCATTGCCATGTATCCCTCTTTTTGAACAAACGCTTGTGATGTTGAAGGTCTGGCAATCGGTCCTGTTCCAAAAGAAAAACGTCTTAATTGTTGAGAGATGCGAGGGGGCGCGGTCATCGACCGCTTAGCTGGAGCACTAGATGGATACCGAAAGCCAACCAGCTGTTCTTCCGCTCCTTGACTAGGAGGCACACGATCTGGGATTACGTCGCAATGGTGCCGCGAAGGCTTTTGAAGCCTGAAATCTGAGCGACTAGGGATCGAAGGTGAGCTTCTCAATGTGTTTGAGGGACTTGGGATTTTAGTCTGCTGCTGCAAAAGTCGAGGCATGTAACCTAGTCTGGACTTGGGCCGTGATGCCCACCAGTTCTCATTAGTGGTATCAGGTAGATGAACCAGTGTACGCGGATCAACATCGCCCCTTTTCTGGGCAACAGAACGTCTCAGCTGAAGAATTTTCTGCGCATTGGAGTAGCTAGAAACAGCATTTGACTGCTTTTGTCGCAAATAGCGGGCTTCTGAGTCTTTGTAAAACATTGTACCGGCTGGGGGGATCTCAAAGGGAGAATCTTGTCTTTGGATACCCGGAATGTTCTGAAAATGGGCGACGGAAGGTTTTTGAGGGAAAATCTCAGAGTTGTTCGCTTTTAAGAGTATCACCGGCAAAGTTGGCCTAAATTTAAGGCTTTTGTTGATTTCCCTAAACTTTTCCAAGTCTTTCAAATGATATAACTTGACGAGTTCAGCAATTCTGTCATTGATTCGAATATAACAGTACTCCTCCAAACCTGAACACGTTTCTTTCAAACTCATGTACAATGGAATTGCACAAGCCATGGAGAATAGAAGTGCTATCATCTTGATTGCCCAAACAAGCAAACTAAATGCCATCGCGCTAATTACCACCATTTCAACTTTGGACGTATCTGCTATTTTCTTGAGGGTATCAATCAAAGAAACTTCACCTATATTCAAGGCAGTATATAGAGTCAGTGCGTTAATAACTTGGCGAGGACCTTCTGCAAATACAAGGCGCAGCCAGCCTTTAAGAGTAAAGTAGACGAAAAGGATCATATACTCAGTTTTGCTGCGCTGTGTCGTGATTTTTCCGAAAAGACAAAAGTAGTTGTATCGCTTTACCGAGTACATGTTTCGAGCCATTGAGTTGATATAAGTTCGTGAAATGTTTCTTTCGCGGGCTATCCTGATGGCCACTATGAAGTCGTATATGAGAAGAAGAAAAGATAGAATAATGCAACCAGTGAATATCCACTTGGATATTCGAAAAGGCACAGAGGGGTCAATTTCGCCAGACCATCGATTGTAAGCCAAAAGGACGACCGTGGTATATACATCGGAAACTAGAACGGCTAGAGATATGAATATACCCACATACATGAACATGTAACTACACACAAATCGAAGAGAAGTCGTACGAAATTGATCCACATCCTGTTGTTTTGTTAGCGGGTGCATATTCAACTGCTTGTCACCACCAACTCACGATTAGGTCAAAGCTGGCCTCGTCATGATACTTGATCCACTTTCCTGACCCAAATAACCCAATGTTGAGGCCCATGCTGAGATAACGAAATAAAATAAGAGAGTGTCTATTAAAAGAATGTGAATGCCGAAACCAGCGGCAAGAAGCGAACTCGAGCAATAGATATTAGGCAAATGCTCTTGAAGAAAAATATTGCACGGGCCAGCCCAAGCTTTCAAGAAATGAAGGAATAAGGAAGGAACGCAAACGCTACATCAGGAGGCTAAAAGAAATGGAAAGACAGATTTTTCGTTCCTAAGATACTAGTTTCCTTTTAACGGATGACAGAGGTGCCCGCTCAAAAAACGTCGACAATTCTGTAACTGAAGCGCGGAGTTTAGTATTCTTGGTACGAAACTAAAAGCAGCTGAGTTTGAAAATATAGTATGGCCGGCAACTCTGGGGTGTCTGTGTTGCCATTAATTGAGGGTGTTTGGTCATTGTGGACTTTCAGACAATTGTGCAGGTGCGAAGCGTGCACGTCCCTATTGAGACGGGGAGACCTTTCTAACGTTCCTGCATCTGAATGGGAACACCGGAGTCATTTGAAATAGCTTGTTCAAAGGCAGATGCCATTTCATTGTGAAACCGGCAAGCTGTGCCATGTGTGACTTACATATAGTAGACATCATACAGCGTAAAGCCATAAAAAAGCTGCAACAATAGGTAGATAAAGGCGAGTGGACGAGACCGATCGCCTCAAGCCCTAGTGTTGAGGTAAATTCTACTGGCTAGGCCTTAAACATTTGGCAAATAGTACGCCCAGAAAAAGTCTTCTCAATATGCAATTCACTATGTGAAACGTTTAACTGAGCTCCAACAAGAGTTTAGCAGGTTGTGTTGAAGACGTTGTATATCAGATTTAGCTGTTAAGTAATGAGTTGATCTATCACAAGGTCAGTTTCATCGATTAGCGAAATGAAAATATCAGCTCTTTGCCACTGAAACCCCTACCCCAGCCAATTTTTTATGGAGCGCTAGCTCATTACTGTTCACTAAACATCTGAAACTACTGAATCTAGGACTATAATCATCATGGGTATCCTGTAAGTACTAGAAACAGAGTTAGCTTTCACTGATCGAACTCATATGCTAACAACGTGACAGCGAGAAGATTACTCAGATCCAAGAAGAGCTCAAGAGAACTCAAAAAAACAAGGCCACAGAGTATCATATTGGCCTGCTCAAAGGTAAGCTTGCTCGTTACAGACAACAGCTTCTAGAGCCCGCGCCTGGCTCCTCATCTTCGCCTGGCCAAGGCTTCGAAGTACAGAAAAGCGGCGATGCTCGAGTAGCCCTCATTGGGTTTCCCTCTGTAGGTAAATCGTCACTACTCTCCAAAATCACCAAGACTAAATCTGAAGTCGCCAATTATGCCTTCACTACCCTTACATCTGTACCTGGTGTGCTGGAATACAATGGATCTGAGATCCAGATTCTTGATTTGCCTGGTATTATCCAAGGCGCTTCTGAGGGAAAAGGTAGAGGCCGACAGGTAGTTGCGACAGCCAAGACTGCAGACCTCATTCTTATGGTTCTGGATGCAACGAAACCAGAAGAGCAGCGCGAAATTCTTGAACGCGAACTCGAGGCTGTAGGCATCAGACTCAACAAGGAGAAGCCTAATATTCACTTCAACCCGAAAAAAACTGGCGGTCTCAAATTTAATGCTACATCTCCGCCAAAGTATCTCACCGAGAGGCTGGTGAGTGATATTCTGCGTGACTACAAAATTCACAGTGCCGAAGTTTTAGTCAGAGACGAAAACTGCACTGTTGAAGATTTCATCGATGTCATTAACAGTGCTCATCGATCTTACATTCCCTGCCTTTACTGTTACAACAAAATTGATGCCGTTTCACTCGAAGAGACCGACCGCTTAGCGCGTATGCCTCATTCCGTTGCTATATCAGTCTCTCTTTCTCTGGGCCTTGACGACTTGTTGGACCGTATCTGGCTGGATCTTTCCCTGCTTCGCATTTACACCAAGCCAAAGGGCTCACCGCCAGATTTTTCAGATCCCATGGTTGTTCGACAGGCGAAAAACTCAATTGAGAACATCTGTGACTCTATCCATCGCGATTTCAAAAACAAGTTCAAGTATGCTCTAGTATGGGGGGCTTCTGCGAAGCACAGTCCCCAAAAGTGTGGCCTGCAACACAAGATTGCTGAAGGTGATGTCGTTTCTATCTTTACAAAAAGTTAGACATATACAGTACTGTTTGACATTTACGCCGGCCTTTTAACTACTGTGAACAAACTCATGCTTTCAATAAAATGTTAAACTATGTACAAGTGGGAATAAACCACTAGAAAACTTATTTATCACGGAGGCCACCGCGCTTCTCTAGAAAATCCTTGGCTTCATTAATTTTGGTGGCAACGTAGGGAGATCCACCACGATCAGGATGGTTCAAAAGCATAATCCTTCGGTGGCTTTCCTTCAGCTTGCTCTTCGACAATGTCGATTCTCGTAGATTTAAGATTTGTAGAGCTTCCTTCGCATTCATTTTGCTTTCGAAGCCACCGGTGAAAAAGGTTTTGCCTCCTACACCAGGTCCTTTCTTCTTGGTCATGGATTTGAACTGGAAAGGAAAGGGAATCGTCAGTTTGAATTATGCCAAAATGTGATTGGTTTTCGGTCACTTACGACAAACAGGGCAGCGGCAATACCCACACCTGTCATTATGGGGTTGTTTGAAACGGTTGATGTAATATCATCGTATGCTTCCTTTAGGAAACCTGGCTTTTCTGGTTGTTGACTCATGATGACTGGCGATGCTCGATTAAATGTATGTGACAGCGGCGACGACGACGATGCGATGGTGAAAAATCTCCGAATCAAAAATCAAAATGTCTGGCAAAGGGTTAGGTCAGTGCCACCTCACGTGATAAGAGAAGTTGGGAGTTTATTTGAAAAATTTTAAATTTTAGTTTTGAAAAAAAAAAATCATCATTGATTTCATTTTGCAATTGATCATTCATACAACTACAAGCACATACAACCATGCGTGTTCAGAACTGTCATTTTTGCTCGTCACCGGTCTACGTAAGTTTATCACAAGCGGAGTACCGCTGGGTGTACTATGATGCTAACCTCACTGTCATATAGCCCGGTCATGGTATCATGTTTGTCAGAAACGATGCCAAAGAGTTTCGATTTTGCCGGTCTAAATGCCACAAGAACTTCAAGATGAAGAGAAATCCCCGTAAGCTGCGATGGACCAAAGCTTTCCGTAAGGCTGCTGGTAAGGAGATGGTCGTGGACTCTACTCTTGCATTCAGTGCCCGACGCAACGTTCCTGTCCGATACAACCGAGAACTTGTTTCTGAAACCCTGCGCGCCATGGGCCGTGTTGAGGAGATTCGAGTACGCCGTGAGCGTGCATTCTACAAGAACAGAATGCGTGGCAACAAGGAGCGCCAGAAGGAGGACGACCGCAAGCTGGTCGAAGAAAACCCAGAGCTGTTGCGAATCAGAGAGGTGGAGATCTCCAGGGCACAACAAAAGGCAAGAGACCAAGAAGAGGAAGTGATTTCCGAGGACGAGGTAGACGCCGATGCTATGGAACTCAGCGAGGAGGAGGAAGAAGCGGAGCAGAAGGTTGCCATCAAAATCAAGAACAAGAAGAAGAATGTTGTCAAGAAGAGAGCGTCAAGAAGCGGTATGGACCTCGACTAAAGTGTTTGGTATCCTGTGTCCTGAAATTGTTACTGTTCTTCGAGAGTATTGTTGTGCTGTTTACTAAAATATTATTGTTTTTTATCTTGTTTCTTTTCAAACCATACCATTTCATATAAATGTCTGTATAAAATTTTTTTAGATTCTGCAAAAATTTACAGATGGTCAAGGCTGTTTCTGTTGATTCTCCGTTCTTTCTACCGCTCAAAGGCTGGGTAAAAATTCTTGTGTAGATGTCAAACATATGCCTTGAAATCTGCGATAAGATTGAATCGTATCAGACATATTAGAATACTGCTCAGACTTTCTCGTGAAGAGACCGCTAAAATTGGAACCAACACTTTCGTGAAAATAAATCCCTAAATACCAAGTGAAGAAACTGGGCTTTCAGGACATTTCACTGATAGAACATGTTCTGTCCTCTCATTTTTTTGAGAATCTTTATTATTGACGTGCGTGAAGGCTAAGGTCAACCTACGCACTTTCAGTTTTCGCCTAACTTTTTTTCACGGCTTTTTCTGTCAGCATCTGACAAGCCAGTACATGGGCTTATATCTGTCTTGCTTCTAACCATTTCTAACACATTCATGGACATGGAAAATAGTGCTAACTCTATGCATCAATGGGCAGTTTTCAAATTTTATAAAAGAAAATTTTCTTAGCTAAAAATGGAAGCTACTCTAACTGCAATAACTGTTAACCCCTCAAGAGGGGCAATCTGTTTTTTTGCTTGATACAGAGCGAGTTCATATCGCTTACTTTGTTTATGTTCTTGGGGCGATTTTCAAAGCATGGATTGCAGTGCAATGAGATACAACTTGAAGTCAAAAAGCTTCTCAGTTTACAAAATAGAAGATCAAGCTATTCATGAAGCTTTTTTTGAAACTAATCTTGCTAAAATATGCTGTTAAGTCTTACTTTTAAAGCCTAAAATGACTAAAAGCAGTACTTTAAATTATAGTAGTAGTATTCTTGCGCAGTGCTTTGTATCAATCATCAGCCTTGATGGCCAAGTTGGTAAGGCGCGTCACTAGTAATGACGAGATCGTCGGTTCAAATCCGGCTCGAGGCATTTTTTTGCTCTTTATTTCTGTTTTGAACTGTACTTAATACAGGTCGAGTATGTTTGGTGTCTGTTATGGGTAACCGAGATATGCGTTCGTAGTTGGGCTTTAACATTTCGAACCAAACTACCAAACTGGTTTTTTTTCTTTGCAGTCGTTATGAATAAGGTTCAATTTTGAAAAAGCGGTTCTAACACTAAACGTAGTAGATGAGATTACTTCATTTCTGTCTTAGAGTGTGTAGCTGGAACATGATGTTAAGTTGGGTTTTGCTCCTGATTTCGAAGAAAGCTCACGATCTGATTTCAGCGACTAGACTAGTGGCTTACCAATTCAAGCCTGAAATTACGACTTGTAAGCCGAAGCGAAAGCAAAAGCTAATTAACAATACAGTCAATTGCAATTGCAATTACAATTGTTCAATGTCTTTTCAATATGTGTTGCACGTTTGCCCTGGCTTATCAAAAATCTCTTGATCGCGGGTATAATAAGTATGACACAGTCATGCAGCCAATTTCAATGTTTAACAATTCATTAACCAGTCATTCATTTGAATTCATTACTTCGGATGGGCATAATATTGATAGATATGGCATTGAACATCCTTAGAAGTACTTGGCATCTTGTGCATGTTTTTGCTTTCACAATGTCTCATCTCAGTTCATTATCAACCGATAGGCTTGCAAAGAGATTCTTAGTGCTCGTAGTAAACCTCGGGAAGTTAGTTCACTGGAGCCTGAAGATCTGTAACACACGTTGAATTGTTTTAAATGATGCGGTGTCATAAGAGCACAATACTATTCAAAGTCTGTAGATCTCATTGTCTACGAAAGACGGTCCTACCAGCATGTACTGGTGAATTCGAAATAATCACCTCATATTCTTTGGATTCTCTAAAGCATGCTATTATGAAGTTTATGAAATGCGAAGCGGCCATTGCCACTATGTCTTGAGCAAATTTGATAGTTCACAATTTCGTTTGACATCGAGATAAAATCTGAAAAACGCTTAGTAAGACCCCGCGCTTGGGCTTGCTCAAATATCGCTTTTGCTCTCGAGTTTTTTCTCATGACAAACGCAATTTGTCAAGAGCATGATAGGACGCCAACTACAGAATTCACTCCGTCACTTCCTCAGATCTAGTAACCGCACTCAGGCAAACCAGAACATTCAAACATCGTTCGCGCTCAGACAAAGTATCAGAACAATGCAGATCAAATGTGTTACAATGCGCTGGGGTAGAGGCGACAATTATGCCTATATAGTGACCGACGAGGCAACCAAGGACAGCCTGATTATCGATCCTGCTGAGCCTGAAGAGTAGGTACCAACTGCTGCTTGATTATAAGGCTAACAGCCATTCAGAGTGCTTCCAGTGTTGAAGAACATGGAGGATGAAGACAAAATTAAGCTGACAGCAATTGTCAATACTCATCACCATTACGATCACGCCGGAGGCAATGAGAAACTGGTAAGTAGATCAAGCGACTAGTTAGCTTGTTGTTGACCAGTCTAGACTCAAGCCTACCCTACTCTTCCTGTCATAGCTGGCAAGGACTCGCCCCTAGTATCAAGCACCCCTTCTCATGGTTCGACCTTTGCTTTAGGAACCAACATTGTTATCACTGCTCTTCATACGCCTTGCCACACACAGGACTCAATTTGTTACTACATGGAAGATAAATCAAAGGACCAGCGAGCTGTTTTCACAGGTGACACTCTTTTCATTGCCGGCTGTGGCCGGTTTTTTGAAGGAAGCGCGGAAGAAATGGACAAGGCTTTAAATACTGTGTTGGGATCGCTTCCTGATGATACGGTTGTGTACCCAGGCCACGAGTATACCAAGTCAAACGTCAGATTTGTTGAATCCGTCATGGACTTGGCTGAGTATCCCGCGTTGGCCAAGCTGAAAACTTTTACGGACAACAACGAATATACGACTGGCACTTTTACGATTGGTGATGAGAAGGCCTACAACCCGTTCATGAGACTTGATGATCCCAAGATCATCAAGGCTACGGGATGTAGTGCACGCTCTGACGTGATGGCTCAATTGCGTGAGCTCAAGAACAAAATGTAATTTACCAAATGTATATCCAAAGTGCTGTAGCTGAATACACGTACGCCGACGTCCGACTCAGGAAGGCTCAGGTTTGTGCTTAGTTTACTGTTGTTAACGTTAGACCAAAAATATAAGGTAAGGGTTAGTCTGAGCCTGCTTTGCCACTACCCACGAAGGATGCGTATTTAAAGCATCACCAGTCCTGTCGATACCTGAATCGCCAACACCAAAAGAATAACAACAATTGCACAGTATGTCCAGTCAAGAGCAAGAATTACACGTAGCCAGTCCAGAGCCCGTTGCTCCTACTGCTGCTGTTCATGATGTCGCCGTATCACCAGAAGAGCCGGCTCCCCCGGCACAACCTGCACGACCACTCAAGCCTTTTGCGCAAATGCAATTGACTTTGACTGAGGCATTTCCTTCTGTCGAAGCCAATGTTGTGCGCGCAGTTCTTATTGCAGCTCAAGGCCACTTAGATCCTGCCTTCAATGGTTTGCTGTCGTTGACAGACCCGAGCTACACCGTCGATGAATCGCAGTTCGAAGAATCAGCAGACCAGCCTCCCCCACTTCCAGCACGGACACATCAACCTTCAACCGACCGGCAACGACAGCTTTCGCAATTAGAAGAGGACGAGCGGTTTGCACGCATGCTTGCTGAAGAGGAGCGCGGCAGCGTTGCAGCAGCAGATCTACCCCGAAGACCTAGTCAAGTCCAACCATCACGCCAAGGATATCCCGGCGGCCGTGAGACCGGCCCAGTAGACGACCGTTCGTTTTTTGACGACGATCTCCCACAGATCAAAGAAACCTTTACCAAGGGATTTAACGAGACCAAAGACAAGGTGAACACATGGTTTGACAACCTGCGCAAAAAGAAGGATAGCCCGGAGCCAATCCCAGATTTGGGTAGCGGTAGCTATAGTGGTAGAGGGAGCCGTGGCAGTCAACCACAAGGGGGCGTGCGTAGCGGCAGGAACAGCAACCAATACTATGATGGAGAACCAGATCTGATTAATTTTGACGGAATCCGGCTGTCAAACAACGATGAGACAGCTGATGATGAGCACAGGCCAGCGCTGCCAGCGCGACGCAGTATAAATACTGTAGAGGCTGTGAACAGCACGAACTACGACGAAGATGATTTGTACGCGCCGCAGTCTTTGAATTCGCGTGCAGCGGCAGCGCCCAAAAAGGAAACTGCGGCGACAGTCAATGAGCCCATCAAGAAAGGAATCCCATTAAAGTCGACGGTGGCTGGCAAGACTGAAGAAGAGGATTCTTTTTTGATTAGTGAGAGTGATGACGAGCCTGAGGATAAGGAGACGTCAACTGTTAAAGAAGCTGCTGCCAAATAAGCTATATATGCAATTGATGTGGCAGATATGATATACTCGAAATCTAGAATTACTTCGTACTGCCTAGACTATGTACCAGGTAAACTCTATAGTGCTCAGTGTGGAGAAGAAATGCCAAAAGTTGCAGAGTGCGAGTCTTCTAAGGGACATTAATGAAAGCGGTATATTACGCCGTTTCACATGAAGTTCCAATCAGCTCAAGAAGATGTGATATAGTCTAGTTCTGTCCAGCTGGATAGTAGAGCTCGACCGAGGTAAACATTTAATCATGAAATTTTTAGTACCTGTAGCTGGAGCAAATGTGAAATATCTTCAAAGAAAGAAAAGGAGAAAAAAAAATCCAAACAATTGAGATCCTGAGTAGGTAGAACATGGCACAGTTACAGCTATCGCAATGAATAAAATGTGATGAAAATAATTTTTTATTTCCCAAACAGTATTATCAATTCTTTTCTTCTATATCAGGACAATAACAGGATTGAGAGGCGATGAGAGAGAGAGATGTCATGGAGTTTGCATGGCAGTTGCTTCATGATTAGTTTTCAATGGACTTTTTCGTTTTTGGAATGACAAAGTGATAAAGTGACGTAGCTACAATACAGCCAGTCTGCGAGAGGTTTAGATGATACATCGTCACATTCGCAATGCGAAAACCCCAATGGCAAATTGATTTCCAGATTCCAGGTATATTCAAAGATTTTGAATTGATCTTCATCTCTTTTGACCCTCATTTTGAGCATCACCTTTACCTTTATAACAGACTACAATGGCCGAGTTTGATGGGCGAATACAGATCACAATGACTTTTCATCACCAGCCAGGAATTTTATTTTATATATTTTATTTTTCTTTTTCCACAAGCGTCCCAAAATAAGGTTAAGCGTTGCTTTAGCTTCGCTTTAACTTTGTACTGTGCTTGTATCGCAACTATGGTTTGATCCAGCCTAGACCCAATAGAGCGCGTTCTATATCCACCCACTTTATAATTTCCTTTGTTTTGACATGAGAAAGGTTGGCAAAATTCCTTAACAAGACTTCAAAGGCAAATAGATGAACTCGATCGATACCATGTAAAAGGAAAAGAAGAAGAAAAACGTATATATATTTTTATTTTATTTTCCCCTGTTTCTTGATATATATGCTTTTGTTCCACTTGTATTATCGAGGAGTAATCAGCCTCAAAAGGATCCAGCCTTTTAGAGCTAATCGAACAACGTCAAACACAAAGAAACAATTCAGCACCAGAAACCAGAGGAAAATAACGAATAAGGAAACAAAAACCTATAAGCCTAATAGAATATTTTACATAGAGAGAGGGAGAAGAACCCGAAACCCAAAGCCCAAAAGAAGTAGAAATAAAAGAAGAAATCCAAAGAAAGAAGAATCATAAAGATCATAAAGAACAGTTAAACGTTAAAGTTAAGCCCACGACCAAGTAATGGGAATACGACCCTCGTCAGGAGTTCCAAGAACATCGAACGCAGCAGGCGACAGATCCAATGAGTAGTAACTGCATCCTGGGCATTTATCCACAACCTTGACTTGCACCGTCTTGCTACCGCGGTACACGTTGATGTACTTACCACAGTAAGGGTTATCGTTGGGGTTGGCAGTGTTCACTGAGTCGTACAGCCCGTGGCCAATAGCTGCAACGTTCTCAGAGTCGGAGTTGGTCCAGCCACAGGCTCCAAGCCCGACGTCGTAGTAAGTACCGTCGCCGGAATAGCTGCCGGAGCCGCCTGAACTGGAAGAAGATGAAGTAGCGGGTGCAGCGGGACTAGAACTAGAAACGGGACTGGATGAGGAAACGGCAGTTGCAAATGTGGTCGAGGGGGGTGCTGCGGAAGTCGTAGCAGGGGCAGACGATGTAGGGACAACATATTCAGATGATGAAGTGGTAGCTGGGGCTGTAGACGCAGGAGGTGTGTATACAGAAGATGAAGCAATGCCTTCGTCAGTAGAATAGCCGTAGTCACCGTTGTCATAGGAAGAGGGTGTAGCAGTTGGCTCGCCTACCTGAGCAGTATCGGCAGCTGTGTCAGTCGCAGGGACGATGGTAGCCGAGCTGGTAGCTTCAACGAGCAGAACAGAAGTAGTGGTAGGCCCTGAATCACCAGGAGCAGCAGCGGCAACGTCGGTAGATGCGGGCGCCAAAGTGGATACGGTGACTATTTCAACGCTTGTGGAAACGGGAGTGCCGTCCTGGTCGACGTAGACGACTTGCTTTTGGTAAAAGACACGGGTCTGGTAGATGACTTCAGTGACCAGAGCACGTTTGTGCAAATGGTGGTCGTGCTGGTTCAGAGGAGAGGCCAGAGCGTGGGCTGTAATAAAGCAGGAAAGAGCTAAAGAAGAGAACCTCATTTTTGGTATTTTGTTTTGAAGATGAGACAAGAGGTTGCGAATGCGGTTGATTTTAAAGCAGCAAAGGACAGAAGAATTGTCGAGATATATATATATATGTATATGTATAATAGTACTGTCAAAGGAAGGGCAGCAGGACAAAGTTTCGTTTCAATAAAGGAGTGTAATTGAATAAGGCCTTTGACACTGAGAGAGAAGGACGTCTTTCTAAAAAGAAAAAAAATAAAAGAGGTTGGTTTTTTTTATTCGACCATGAGCATAGGGAAAGCAAAAGGAAAGGAAAGAAGAAGAAGGGAAAAAAAAGATCAACGAAATGGCGAGAAAAGGCCAGCCTATTTATGTTTTCAGGCGAGTAGGTGATGTAGATGTTCGAGACTTGGCGTTGCCTTCAGCTTTCACAAGCTTGCCGAAGCTTGCAGCGAAGGGGGAAAACACGTTCTTACGAAGAAGCTTTTTAGCATTTTTTCATTAAGCTCTCTACCAGCCTAGACTGCCAGCGGTAGCTGATGTTATAGAGAAACTCAAATTTTAGATTCGTGTTTTGTCAGCCGTGTGTGTCAATTGCAAATATATTAAAACGTCAAAAATTGCAGCAACGTTTCTTTTTCTGCCCTGTCATATTCTTCTTTCTGTATGCATATACCGAGCTACTGCAGTGTATATGCGCTGAATCTGCAGGAGCCGCATACAAAGGGCCTCCAAAGGAGAAAGGCTAGTTTGAGAAGTTGAGAACATGAAAAGCTAAGGGAGAGGGAGAGAAAGGGAGGGATAGGGCAGGGGTGGCATGCGCTGTAAGGTTTGGCGCATTCGTGAAATGAGCGTTTGGGGTTCGGCGGCAGCAGTTTCTGGACGTGATGAAGCTGGTTTAGGTGACTCGATGCCAGCGAGTACTCCTCGCTCGCTGTCGTTACTGTTTCCGATTCCATCTGAATCACGGCAGCGTCCAGGCCAACCACAGGCCTTGACCAGTGGCTGCTGTAAGGCAAGCAAGTGACGATATTCAATACAGTCCAAGCTACATGAATCAGCCAGTTAATGTCAGCGAGGCCGGCGAAGGAGAAGAGCGCTCAAAAGAGTAAACATTGGTGATATATGAGACTGTCTTTCTCTTTCTCAACAAGAGTCTCACATTTCGTCAGCTTCGAGTCGGCTTCGAGCCAACTTCGAAAGGACACGGAGCGAGGTTTTTCCAGCTCATTATTAATGTTTCAATATATCAGCACTTGTTTGGGAATTTGACTCTGATTTTGATTCTGATTTTGACCCCAGCAGCCTAATCACTCGGGAATTTGCAATAAGCTTAAGTGAGTCAACACATGTCTAAAGTGGATAGAATAGGGACCTCGTCTAAAAGCTTAATGTTGTTCAAGAATTGATGCTGTGGTGCGTCCATAGATCAAGACCTCAATCAAGACCTCAAGTCGACCGAAGTAGTTATGAAGGACTGAGCTAGCCTCCCCGAAGCTTTGAAACTTTCATGCGACGCAAGTGAAACATGAAAAGGCAGAAAATGTCAAAAAGCCATGTGGAATAGACCTCTAGGTTGGCCTAGACTAGACTGATCGTTGAGGTCCAGAACTTTCAAAGCTTTTAGAGCTTTCAGAACTTTTTAAAGCTTCAAGGCCTCTCAGGACCTCATCAAACCGTACACCTTCAGTTGAGATCACTCATCTTTACCGCACACACATAGACAAGCTTCTCTGTTCCTCAGTTTATGCGGCAGCTAAAGCCTGTCAATGATTAATCTGTACCAATACTTGTCGCTCAGTTAATGCTCAAATCACAGTACACGTAGACGCCTAGACGTCTCTATCAATTATTGATCGATTATACCAGTCGATGCCACAATTTGTCAAATGTCAGCAGGAGTTTATTGCATATGCTGCCCTGGATCCGAGGGTAACGCAACGGCGAGTACTCTTTAGTACATTCACCCCTCCCTATACATGATATATTGATCTCGGAAATTTCCCTATTTTGGATTCAAGGAGCCTCTTTTTCTTAGCCCCAAGAACCTCCTTTCTCTAGATCTCACTTGCCGTCCAATACTTGGCATGTTGGCACAGCAGTCTATAGCATCGCCTCGTTCATAAAAATTTATAAGTGGGTACCTCCATACGTACACAAAACACCTCAGCTGCCAAGATCATGTCTCGACACGAGCCTTGGCCAGATCAGCCTCGTTCATGGATTTCACTGGCATCGATCGCGCTACATTATAGTTTGCCAGGTTTTTTTAAGCACTAATGAAAGCACACAAATGCTTGTTGGCTACCATGTACTACGAAGACCTAGTAGATATAAATGCATAGACTCCAGGTGGAACGATTATGTCGGCGCCTCCTCACTGGAGGCCTCATTAGAGTCCTCAGTACTCTGGTTGTCTAGAGCACTATACGAAACCGCCGGTTGTGCCAGAAGCTTGTTCGGTAACGCAGCTGGCGTTGCTTTAATTTCCTCCGTGCTCAGATCATGTAAAATGCGAAAAGGCCTGTTGCGCCAGTAAATGGTCTGCCCAGACATGGCAGCCACCCAAATGGGAAGTGCAAGCACCTCGCGCGTCAACCATACTGGAAGCCACTGCGCAAGCGAGCGCACTCCGTCTCCCTTTGGATTGTAATAAGGTTTCACAAAGTAAGGCCTCGCAAGCGTGGTCTCATCGATGTTTCCAAATCTAATTAGGTTGTGGTAATGCCAGTAGTCAATAGCGCACCAGCACATCAGGTGCGCAAAAAACCAGTTCCAATGCCAGTACCTCACGCCTTGCAAGAAAAGGGCGCTGACGGCAAACGTGCCGTAAACCGCACACAAAAGACTCTCAGTGGTAGGTTCAATCATGGTGGCGACCCAGACCATGTACCGGCGCACTCTTAGCCAGCGAACTCGCCGAGAGCAGTAACCGCTCAGCGAGACATGTCCCAGAGGTTGCACGACTGAATCAGAAGTCATGGCTGTCCGCCCACCGTTGTCCCAAAGACATTGAGCAATCATGTTGTCCTCAGCAATATACTGCGAAAATGTGTGAATGCCGGTTCCCTTTTCAATTTGCGGTTTTCCAAGTTTGACAGCAACAGCTGCATCAAGAGCTGACCGCCGGTACATGTTGGATTTTCCCATGACGCAGGGCGCTGTGCCCACAAAGTTTATGGCCGTATAGAATTTTGAATGAGAGCTCAGGAGAAACATTTCGTCCAGCTTTGAACCCCACGAGACTCCGTCGGTCGAGATACACAGCGGTAAATGGTGTACCAGCTGGATTTTAGGGTCTGCCATAAACCGAGCTACAGATCGAGACATTGTGCCAGGGCTCACCCACACATTAGAGTCAAGGACCCAGACAATGTCAAATTTAGCGGCGGCATAGCCTTTGGCGAGGTTGTTGACTTTGGGATTCGGTCCGTAGTGCTCATCCGAGACCATCACTTTAGCGTCAACTTTAGGAAATCGTGCAATCAGGTCCCGAGCGACATCTACTGCAGGGTCTGTTTCTGATTCTACGCACAATATCACCTCAAAGTTGGAGTAATCCTGTTCCATTGCTGATGCTAAGCATACTTTCATTTCGCAATCGATTCCTTTCATTGGGCGCAAAATCGTCACGCCCACTGCCACGTTTTCACCATCACAGCCTTTGGTTTTGGATGGTTCAGCTCCAACCACCCTCGTGTTTCTGTAGAATACGACCACAGCTCCGGTAATGGATATTCCGACAATAAACAGGTACCACACAAAGCAGAACAAAGCAAATGCCCATAGAGTGAAGCTGTAGTGATAGAGCTCTGGCTCCTCGTATAAAGCCCTCATTGTGAGTAATTGCCTGTGTAAGAAGAAACCTTCGTCTAATGTATATCCTCCTATATACCTCCAGTCTCAGTCTGACTGCATGTTGATGATGCTGCCGGGCTATAAAATGTAGGAGGTTTCGAAAGTTTTTTCGTTAGATTTGTGAGTTGTCCCAAACTGATACAACTAAGCCAGCCCACCTTTCTGAACAACGTGTGAACACGCGTATACCGCATGGCTTGAAATGAAGTCGACATGACAGCTAGCTTTGAAAAACTCTGGAGGGGCTTCTATTTGAAAAGAAGTTCATTTTCAGAAGAGCTTTCAGTGAACAATGGGTCTAGCAAATACATGGCGTTATATGGCAAGTTGCGCTTTTACGTGATGACCCCAATTTGTTCAAAAATAGTTCATTTATTTACACTTTGGTGAAAAGGCACATGAAAGGGCATATGCTTGTTATTGGGTTGCCTACAATTGGCTGAGACTTTTTGCATCGGCCTGCTAAATGTTGTGATTGTATCAAGATCCAATTCGAATTGGAAACGATTTCCCAAGACGTTCCTGTCTCTGAAAAATGGCAAGAACTTTCCCGAAGCTGTCCACATGGAACAAAGTGTTTTTTCGTGACCAGAAACACGAGGTCACTGAGTATTGCATTGATTAACTCGCTGCAGACTCATAAAATCACCCCACAGGAACCTCTCTCCTCGGTAAGGTGAGCTTCTCATGACATGATTTTATGAGATAGACTCACCAAGCGTGCCTGTTAGCCAGGCCTGTCTACGGGCTCTGTTACTCTCACGACACAGTATAAATACCCCATGGATTTCCTTTGAGAAGCGATCCAAAACACTATCACGACAAACAGTCCAACTACCACACAGCCAGCTCCACTTTTCTAGCTTCTTGCGCTATCTGAAAAACACACAAAACTCTTACTACCGACATGTTTCCTACAGCCGTTCGCTTTGCTACCGTCAAGCCTCTTACAGGCTCAAACCTCCAGTCTCCGGTTAAGCGTGTGGCCACGAATTTTGCTGGCTGGGCCACTGGTTTCTCTATCTTCATGGGCTGGCCCTTGGCGTATCGTGAATTTGAAACCAAAGTTCGCAATCCTGTCCCGAAATAAGGCTGAATTTTGAAAGCTTGGGCACAAATGAATTTGGACTGTTCGCGCATGTTTTTGTCCAACTTCGCCCCACTTACAGTTAGCTACGACTACTGTTGAACCTGCCTCTTAATGATCTCTACTTTAATCTTTCAAGTGGTCCTGAAAATCTTGTTGATTTATAGACTATTTGCCATGTTTCCAATGACTCTCCATATTAATATTATCTTACCTTATTCGCACAGACCTAGTTATGAGCACTATTAATGATTTGTATGTAAGCAGGAAACAAGCTGTTGAGCTGCAATCCCTCTTTTTGATGTTCCTTTCCAGGACTAGCAAGCCGTTGATTCAAAGGCTATGTTCTTGAGATGTTTTTGAATCTGAGTGTCCGTATATTGTTTGATCTGTAGATGAGGTTCAGTACTGAGCTCTAGTGGATTGTTCTTCAGTCATGGAAACCATGAATAATCCCAAAATTTTTAATGTGTTTATTGAATGTGTGACGATAGTATTCCTCGATATGATTTTGATTGTCAGGTAGGCCTTTTCCGAAATTTCAAAAAACTCTTGAAGGTAAGATCTATAACAACAAAGTATTGTCTCAATACAGCCATCTGATAAGATCTACTAGGGTAACATTGTTTTTTTCAGGCATGGAAGACTGGTCATGTCCTACATTTCAAAGTCATGCGCTTTGTTATTGTTTTTAAGGGTCACTTGCGTAAACGCGCCTATAGGTTATCTGCGCCCATGCCCGAAAATTTGGCTGGCTTTTCCAAGATAGTAGCCTTCGTTGGTAATTTTAGCAGGCTTTCTTTCACATGAATACATGGTTGTATTTTATGAAAAGAGGAAAGCATAGAAGCACGCAGAAGCTTCCACAAGACCTTGCCCGCCCTTATAGGGAACTGGGCTGCAGTTTGGAATATTACGATAAGCGATTCAGTAGAACGTACTAGGCGTATTGCCTTTTATGTTGCAAATATTTCATGACAGCATTTTCATTCTCCAACTTGTACATTATTATATGAGTGAGAGGTTTCCTCTACATCATGTATAACTGTCCAACTCAGTGGTCCTCGGCATGAATTGACTCTTGACCTAGTCGCGCCAAGTGTACGGAACCTACAATACGGCGTTAGGAAACTCTCCATTTTGATAGAATAATTTGAGAGTACGGTTTACCATTCCGTAGTTCTGAAAAAAATCAACCATATGGGCGCTTCCACAAAACTCACAGTGTGACCTATAATCTCCGTCAGAACGTTAACGTCGCGAACTGGTACAGCAGTAGTAGATTGTAGAGTCTTTTCGCGCTGCCCAATAACAATCAAATTTAATCAAGAAAACGACCGAGCCATGGCCCGCACTCCGCTTCGGCTTACCGTGTTCATGCGCCATTTACAAAAATCTTACATGATTTCCTGATCGTGCTCTATAGTCAAAATAGCTGGAACTGCTTCCACTGTCTCGTATCCTAACATCCGTGTCCGTTGAGCGTCGTGGTAGCAGCCGCGCATGCCCAGAAACAACCATGGGTTGGGGTGTGTACATCACGCTCCCTGGACTCCTAGGAACAGTTCTCCCAATCCAATGGGCATACCCTTGCCGCAATAAAAATGCGTCTCATTTTTTTCGAAGCGAAGTTTGTTCTTTAGGGCATCTCCGAGATCGAACGCTCCGATGTTTTGATTCTCCATATAATCTGTGCATTTACCTCTTCCAGGTCTGACTCTCCAAAGCTAACTTTTGCCATATTGCTAAAGTTCTACGCCGAATTCCTTGCAGTCCTATGTGAGGGTACTGAGAAGTGCTTCCACTGTCCAGTCATCTCTCGATTGCTTCCTGTATCTGAGAAATCCGCTTCTTCTCATTCTGTTGTTTCACCAGCACTCTCTTCACCGCTGTCCACAGGCTCCGGTAAGTACTAGACACTCCATAATCATATAGCCTTAATGCCAACCTCACATTATAGCCTAAACCTATTGCGGTCTACAGCTAGTATGCTCAGATCGTCTCCCAGTTCAGACTCAACGTCGCCCATTGCGCCCGCAAAGCGTCAACGGGGGCAAAAAGGCAGCGATTCCGAGGCTCAACCATTACCAAAAAAGCAAAAAGGTTCCTCCTCCTCGAGCCGGTCCTCTATAATAGGCGTTACTCGCTCAATATCAGCATGCTTGCGGTGTCGCCTGCGCAAAACTCGCTGCGATCAAAAGTTTCCCTCGTGCACGTCGTGTCTCAAAGCTAGCACAGAGTGCGTTGGAATCGACGCTGCTACAGGGCGTGAAATACCGCGCAGCTATGTGTCACATTTAGAAGAAAGAGTAGCACAGTTAGAGCTGCAGCTGCAAAAGCATGGCGTAGACTATGACAACTTGTCCATGGAAACGCTCAACATTCCGGCGGTGACTGTCACGTCGGACATTAACTCCGACCCGGGTACGCACGACTTATCTCCGAAGTTATCTCCGACAACTGCGAAAAAGCCGTATTCAGATGTCGACAAGCTCATGACTTCAGTGAAAATGGTGTCCGTGAGTTCCGCAACCACTCCGCCTTCATCGTATCTCGGATCATCTTCTGGCCTTTCGTTTGCTCGGCTTTTATTTACGGCAGTGAAGTTCAAGTATCATGACAATTCGGCTAACCAGACTCCAGGGGCAGAAGCCTCGGAAAGCATAAAAGGTAAAAACGTCAGCCCTGCCGCACTACCTCCGAAAGCTGTAGCAGAAAAGTTGTTGTCAATATACTTTTCGCTTGCAAATCCTCAGCTTCCAGTTATTCACAGAGAGCAGTTTTTGGTAAAATATTTCAAACCTATATATGGAACTTTTTCATCCGGCGTTTCGCTTGCTTCTGACTACACTACTATAGGAGTTCCAGTGGGCAGCCCAAATGCTCCAAGTGAAGAGGGTACATATTACGCAAAGCATTATGGTTACACTTCTACGTCTAGCAATCCAGCATCATCGCAGAATAATCCGACCGATCTGCCATATATTGCCTTGGAAGACCTGTGCCATCCCACCCCTGAATCTGTCAACCCAAAAGAATCACTGCCTGCTCTCTTCTTTCTCAACATCGTGTTTGGCATTGCAGCATCATCAATTCATCAAAACTACCCTGACCACATTCCTGAGTCTTTTCGTGTAGCTGCCATGAAGCACATTGACTCAGTTTTTTCTTCTAACAACCGTCTCGAGGCTTTACAAGGAATTCTTTTACTTGCTTTATATTCCATCATGCGACCTGCAGTCCCTGGGGTGTGGTATGTCTTAGGCTCCGCTATGAGATTGTGTGTGGACTTGGGTCTACACACTGAGGAAGGCATGAAATCCTGGTATAAAACTCCCTCCTCCAACAATCCTTCGCAAAACCCCAATTTTCTTTCACCAAATGAAGAAAGCCACAATCCACCATCATACCTCAACCTTCCAGAATATGATCCAGCTACCCTAGATCTCAGGCGAAGGCTTTTTTGGTGCACATATGCATTAGATAGGCAAGTGTGTGTTTATTTGGGACGCCCTGTCGGCTTTCCAGAACACAGCATCAAAGTTCCATTCCCTTCGGAACTGGATGATGCTCTGATCGTTGATTCTTCATTTGGAACCCCTTCTGAATCTGTAACGGATTATTCCCTCGAGAAATCAACTTCGCCATCTTATAAGATTGTTGCGCTGTCATTTTTTAGAATCAGAAAGATACAGGCTGAAATTCAAGAAATATTATATGACTGTGCTCCTATAGGACGTCAGTTCTCGGGTTTGGATGAATGGCGGGATTCAATGGCGGAAAAACTTGAAAACTGGCACAACTCATGCCCTAAATCTAAAAAGCGCATGAACTGTGATTTCAATGTCCGCTTTATGGAGCTCAACTACCAACAGACCCGGCTGCTTTTATTTGGGCTTTGCCCTGCAGCCACATCCCCGCCTACAGTTCGCTGCTATCAAATCATTGCTGAAGCTGGAGAGCAAGTAATAAAAAGTTATCAAGATCTTCATAGCAAGGGAAGGATCAATTACACGTGGGTAGCGGTTCACAATCTGTTTATGGCTGGGACCTCGTATTTTTACGCTCTCTATCATTCACCTGAAGTGCGGGCTGCAACGACGATTGCAGCAATCGACTACAATACCCGTGAATGCAACAAAGTGTTGTCGTCGCTCGTCACTCGTTGTGATGCAGCTGTTTCTTGTCGCGATACTTTTCAACTATTGACAGCAGCTATTTTAAAGCTCTGCTACAATGAACAAGCGGGTGTTGTGATGCAGCTCCCAAATGGCAAGCATCTCAACAAAGAACCATTACTTCAGAACCCTCCTCTTCCGAGAATCCCGCCTATGGAGTATCCTTATATGCATTCTCACTCAAGCAATTTTTCGGGCTCTCTGCCACGCACAGATGTTGAGGTCAAAATTGAACCCAATCCGGGCGAACCAGTAAATCATCATTCACATTTGCCATCAGGTGCTGGCCAAGGTTCTCAAGGTGGCCAGGGGAACATGGTTATGTATGATGGAAGCCAGCATACCTGGCCTGAAGACCTGGATCTTTTTTTTAGGGAAGCTGCTCAAATTGATGGTGTCTCTCCTAACAGTGATATGAGTACGTTGGGGTTCCCACAACATACTCCCACAGGCGAGAACCCTCAACTATATTATGACGGCATGGTGAACGAGTCACATAGGCCCCAAGGGTATCCTAACGACGGAAGAAATCAAGCTCCTTTTGCAGAGAAATACGATGTGCCATATGTCACGCCAGACCAGAGGTACATGTACAACCAGCGGAACCTCAGGAGCGACGGGCAAAGAATCTACGACATTATTACCGAGGTTCCCAACGCCGCTATTTGGGATCAATTTTTTGCGCCGGGCAGCGGAACTGGATTCAATGATGTCAACGCGAGTAGGATGGGTTTACATGGCAACAGCATAACATCTCACGTCTATGTTAGTTCAAATGACACGAATGGACATGCAGCTCCTATGAACACGAACAATAACAGGAGTTCTGCGGGACACCGCCTACCTCCTACCTCACGACCAAATTAGACGATTTTTTCCTGTTTCTATTCTCTGGCCTTTTTTTTCTCTATTATTATTTATTTTTCACGTTACATTTTTGTCTTTGCAGGTTGTTGTTATTTAAGCTTATTATATATTCCGTATACTGTATACTAGTATGCTGTACTCTTTACGACTTTTGTCATGATCATGTATACAGAGGCTCGAGCTCTGTATATTCTCACGTCTTTTTTTTTTCTAAACGATTGTCTTGATTGGCATGTACCTTGTGTATAATTGAAGTTGACACTGGAGCCCTGTTAATTCTTTTAGTTCTTTTCAACCAGTATGATGGCCTAGATCTATACACGCCATTATAGGCAGACTCGGAAAGTGCTACTGACTATACTATCTTTGATAACATCATGATATATATAAAGCAACGACAAAGAGAAAACACATGGATATAAGTTATGAAAGCCCGCTTGACGAATGTACGATTTAAAAAAAAAAAAAGAACTTTTTTTTGGCATACTGCCTCTCTTGCTTTCAGCACGCTTTAAAATGGATTTTTTTGTACGCTTTTCACCCAAGCAAGTTTTAAGTCATGGAAGTGTTTAGATTTTCCAAAACTAAAAAGACATTGGATATAAGAAAAGCAACTGATTTCAAGTGCAGAGGAGTGATTTCTTAAAGCCCGTGCAAAAGCTTCCTAAATCGGACTTTTTTTTTTATCTAAATCTAGCTTGAAAGCGTATGTTGAAGGATAGTTTTTATTATTAAGTTTTTCAATCAGCTCAGTCTAGCCCACGCTAGTTGATTTTTTTCTTAAACAGTTACAATTGTAAGCTGGTCTCAAGAAACGTTTTTGCTAGTACTGCTTTCATGCTTCCATATGTATTCTTGATCCCTATCTTACTTACTCCTTTTGCCTGCCTAAAACCAGTTGTGAGAGGCTTGAGAAACACATTTTCAATTTTCAGTAGAGGATATGTCAGGCTCTTAAACTGGGGAAATCTTGTTATTGTAGCTATGCCAAATTTTGTTATTTTTCTTTCGCCAAAAATCAAAAAAAAAAAAGGCTTGTTCTGTAACTTTTTTTTTACCCCAATACATAGCCCAAACAGTCTATTTTAACCAAATTCATCCAGTGTTACAAACAGGTAAATAAAATACAAAAAAATGAATAGAACTTAAGAGGACTTTTATAAGTTCTATAAATTCTCAGGTTGCCCGCTTTATATGTTCTTTTGATCGTTAATAAAGAGCTATATCGATACACAACTGTCATTTGTCATTTGCACCCTTTTTCACTGATTGTTGTTAGTTGACACTAAAAGCACGATGTCTGAAAGCTCATGCAACCTGGCGCTTCCCGATAGCCCCGAATATTCTCAAAATATGGCCCCAGTAACGGAATCTTGTTTAACGGAGGAATCCGTTGTTAGCCAAAGTCCCACTTTGGCTGATACCACTGAGGACGGCGCTGATAAGCTAGCTTCAGCTGATTCCGATCCTGGTTCTGATTCTGATTTTGAAAATTCTGAAAACGGTACCATGACTGAATTCGACTTTGATGATAAAACTGTAGCCAAATTGACTCAATCTATTGAAGAAGAAGAAAAAAAAGTTGTTTTTGCGACTGAGTCCAACATCAAATCGGGTGGCTCGCTGTTTTACACCAAGATTTGGGCAGACGCCTGGGAACAAATTATGGAAGAGAGCCATCTCAAAAGTCTTCTTACTGGCCCTATTACTCCTCCTCCTCCCCATGGTAGTCATGAGTTTCCTCTTGAAAGTGGTCCCAAACTTACCCATCACAATAATTCTGCATTTATTTTTCATGAGAATGACCCTGAGAGCTACTTTCCTAGTCATACTGACCCTCTCCTCAATAGCCCCGAGTCCTTTCCCCTCTCTGCTCTGCCTGCTGAAGCAGAAGATAGAGATGAGAATGACGATAGCATCAAGCATAAACTAGAAATTACTCCATTCCCGGCAAGAAAACACAGAGTGCCGAGAAAGAGAGCAAAAAGCATCAATTTCCAGGCACGATTCGCATTGAGAGCACTGACAAAGCATTTTGATAAAGTCAACGACAAGCAACTAGACGAGGTAAAGAGATTCTACTCATACACAGAGTCCAAAAGTATGAACAGTTTCCACCGCGAAGTAAAGAAAAATGCACCTTTTAAGTACTACCAAGGGAAAACTGGGCCTCAATATGACCACGCACTTTGGTTGATGCGGGAGACTTTTGAACGCATCTGGGTCAATTTCTGGGAAGACACCAGAGAGTTGCCTTATGAGACCGAGTATGCTCTCAAGATGGTGAGAGCGCTCACTTTTAATCAAGATGCTGCCTTTCATAATGCAGAAGAGGGAATGTATAAAAAGGTTTCGTGCCCTCCCCCTACATCTCATCAAATGCCAGTTTTCGACGGTGAAGCTCGTATAGTTCGTTGTGGACTACTCGGAAATATTGAAGAAATAATCGACATTTTGGCCGACAACTTGGCAAAAGGGCTTCCCTCTAACGATCTGGTTGAGAGCTTGGAAAACGCCAGAGCTCGTTTGATTAACTTGACGGAAGATTTCAATCAGGCTTTGCTTGACGAAAGTCACGCTGCACGAAAGTTGGAGATAGATCAGAGTATCGATCCTTGTAATTTGACGATTAATGATTACAGTTATCTACCTCCAAGAGCCCATTGCTCTAGCAAAATCAACCACGAACTTTGCTGCAATGGCCTTCTCAGTATGAGCAAGCTCAGAGATAGTTTTGAAAGCTCAAGTCATGAGGAGGACTCTTTGTACCTGACATTTGCTACCAGAAGTTCGACTTGTTGCAATGCTTTCAGTGCGAGAGATGCATTGACTGACTTGTATCTGGGAGCATGCGGCACCTTGGGAATGGCTTACTATGTCGAGCCTGACAATATTAATTGCGAAGAAGCTGTGATGCCGCTTGAGACTCACTGCTATCTCGTCAGGATGAGAAAGAAGGTGATAAACATGTGTGTTCGCATTATAAAATTAATTGCAAGTGTTCTGAAGCACATTGCTCATCATGAACCACAGGGAACAGTTAGACTAGTGGTTTAGATGCCAGATACTCGGTAAAAAATTATGAAATATTTAGTTGATGTCGATAGTGATTGATCATTTTATCAATATGCATTGGTGCAAAAAGCCAGGCAAGCTAAGAAATTTTTTGGGTTCTCTTTC
This sequence comes from Geotrichum aggregatum, assembly GCA_030564925.1. Lineage (NCBI taxonomy): Eukaryota > Fungi > Ascomycota > Dipodascomycetes > Dipodascales > Dipodascaceae > Geotrichum > Geotrichum aggregatum. The sequence goes on along the minus strand of JAJMAH010000138.1, from coordinate 4,908 downwards.
TTTATTTTCGTAATCTTTCGTCGATAAATATTCGTTTCACCAACTTCTTGACTCAATTGACTGATCTCACAGCCTTTTTAGACTAACTTACATCTCATCGATAAGGTCCTACTCTGTTGATACATATCGCATCATAGCCTGAGCTTACCTACTACAAAACACCTGAACCAATTCATTATGATCGGATTTCAAAACAACGATGCTTCTGCCAGCCACTTCCGTCACCACTATCAGAGTCTGAAAAAGACTTGCTACAACTGTATGTTTTCTTCCTCAAGTCCTATACTCCTCACATTCATGCTAACATCAACGCTTCTCAGGCGGTCTCTTTGGACATCAGGTTCGTCATCCTTCTCCGCTGCTACTATATTAAAGCCCGAAAATGAAAAAAAAAAAAAAAACACGAAAATTTTCATGATCGTCCTCAACCCTTGACCTGTCGTGTTTGTGCTAACCTCCCAATGAATATATTATAGGCCCGAGTTTGTCCTAAGACCGGAAGTCCCGTATGTTACAACTGCGGCAACTACGGTCACTTGAGTAAGGACTGCGAGGAGCCTGTTCAGGACAAGGCATGTTACAACTGCGGAGAGACAGGACACTTGCTGCGTAACTGCAAGCTGGCTCAGCCCGCTGATAGCGCGGCTGGCCCTGAATCCTCCGGCAAAGCTCCTAGTGCTATAGCCGTTGAAACCAGTGATTCAACGCCTGTCCCCACTGCTCCCCTTGCTGCAGTTGAGTCGGCCCCTCTTGTCGTTGAGTCTGCATCTGTACACAGCGTTGCATCTCCCGTTGCTGCTGTTGCTGCTACTACTGCTGCTGCCCCCACCGCTCCTGCCTCCGTTGTTTGCTCTACAGATATCCCCTCCGGACCAGCATCAACCGCCAACGTAGAGTGTTACAAGTGTGGTACTTTAGGCCATATTTCCCGCTTCTGCCCAAGTATTAGCAACACCAGTAGCGGAAATGGCAGCTCTAACAACACTAGCGCGCGTGGTCGGGGCGGTCGTTCTAGCCGCGGCCAATCGTGCTACTCGTGTGGCCGTACTGGACATCTAAGTCGCGACTGCACCAAGGGACAAAAGTGTTACAACTGTGGTGAAATGGGCCATTTGAGCAAGGATTGCAGTCAAGCTCAGGAAAAGGTTTGCTACAGGTGCAAGGGTTTAGGCCACATATCCTCGCAATGCTCTGAGCCAGAAGTGAGTGCATAGGGAAAAGATATGTGTGTGTGTGTGTGTGTGTGGTCGTTCATGAAATGAGAAGTCAAAAAAATCTGGATAGAATGTTGTATATAAAGATGTTGAAGTTCCCAGTCAGTACAAACACCCAAGTCTGCTGTAGTATAGTATGCCTAGTACGATGTACAACATGTATTTGAATGGCATTCGCTTGATGGTTTGTACAAATAAAAATTCATTTAGTCCTTACGTTAGGAGTAAAATATAGAACGGTAAGCGTGAAACTACAGTTTGCAGTCTTTTCAAATGAGCGAGGGAAAGTAGTGTGATAGTGGTTTTACGTGTCTATCAATTTGTACGAGACATTTATACCGTGTCTTGTCCCAACTATCCGTGTACTCTTAGGAGATTTGTTGGCCCTGTTCAGATAAAGGCTTAGTTGTTTTTTTGATTTCAACTATATTCAGCATTTGCAGTAAATTTTGACCTGTAAAAGGTGATATCATGGCCATGTGTTGGTAAATCTCTTGAAATTTCGCAAGTAATCTGTATTACTTGATTTCTGGCACGATGTCGATACCGCTAAGCGCTGAAGCTTGATTGAAATAGACTATCGACTCAAGACAAAACACATACTAAAGCTTGGAGTGTTTGGTGAAAGCGCGTATATAACATTGCACGCCATTTTATCGGTAGATGTTCATCCATGGACATCCACAAATATCCAGAGTCGATTTATGTTTAGTTTCAGCAGCAGCTAAAGACATATGAGCATATAAAAATGAGCGACCTCAACGCAGGCAGTGCCTTCGAAAACAAAACAAAATAAAGAGGGTCCTAATTATCTACAAAAGTATTAAAAAATACACAAGAAACAACAGATGCGCTATCGAAGACTAAGTTGGACCATCTGATTGAAATTTGCCTGATTTCGAATTTCTCACATGAAAAAGACACTGTATTAGTATTATCACAGCTATAGTATCTTGTGGATTCGTCTAAACTTATGCTATAGTTGGTAAGGCCCAGGTGAAAGAGGGTCAGAGAGGATGTTTTTTTCTTGTTCTTTTTTCTAGTTCTTTTTTCTTTCTTTCTGGTGATGATGGGACGGAAAAACTCATGAAAAACATCAGATACTTGATTCTCCGTGTTGCTAGCTGCTGGCCTTTTTTATGGGTCTCAAAGTCCGTCCCTGCCTTCTTCTATAGGTACACTATATTATATGTATATATGAAGAGCACCTCTACGTAATAGCACAAGGCATGTATGTTGCTGTTACAATTTTACTATACAATTACAAGCCGTCTCCTGATTTTTTTTTTTTTTTATTCCCCATGAACTCTACATTTTCACAAGGGCTGCAAAACTCCAAGGCACGTCTACCATCACGGAAGGTACCCGCAAAACGTGCCCCATGGAATTTTTTTTGAAAGAGGCCACTTGAGTTTATTGTGGAATCCTTGGTGCCATTTGGCGGGATTTTCTACATCTATACATGCTCAAGCTTGTCAAAGTATACGTAAAGTGGCGATGGTCGTTAGGAAACGTGAAGTTCATAAGCTACAGCGGTCAAAGCTTGATCTTGTATAAATAACGTCGTCATTGCCTACTAAAAAGCCTCTCTTATTTTCATATCCTCTTACTTTCCTTTATCAGTACATCAACTCATAGTTTTCAACATCTCACTATAGCTACATCATAATGGCCATTACCAAAATTCATGCTCGCACTGTCTACGACTCTCGTGGTAACCCGACCGTTGAAGTTGATCTTCACACTGAGAAAGGTCTTTTCCGCGCAATTGTTCCTTCTGGTGCTTCCACAGGTATTCATGAAGCACTTGAGCTCCGTGACCAGGACAAGTCCAAATGGGGTGGAAAGGGTGTTTTGACGGCGGTTGCCAATGTTAACGATTTGATAGCACCGGCCCTTATTGAAGCCGACATTGATGTCGTTGATCAAACCGCAATTGACGAGTTTTTGATCAAACTCGATGGTACTGAAAACAAATCCAAGTTTGGTGCCAACGCCGTTCTGGGTGTGTCCCTTGCTGCTGCCAAGGCAGGAGCCTTCCACAAGGGAATCCCTCTTTATGAGCATATTTCTCAGCTTTCAAAGACACCAGCTCCTTTTGTGCTTCCTGTTCCTTTCCAAAACGTTCTTAATGGCGGATCCCACGCCGGTGGCCGACTTGCCATTCAAGAGTTCATGATCGTGCCTCTTGACTTCCCTACCTTTTCTGAGGCCATGCGCGCTGGCGCCGAGGTTTACCAAATCCTGAAGTCTTTGGCCAAGAAGAGATATGGTACTTCTGCTGGCAACGTTGGAGACGAGGGCGGTGTTGCTCCTGATATCCAAACACCTGAAGAGGCACTTGACCTCATCACGGACGCTATTGAAAAAGCAGGATATACTGGAAAGGTTTCTATTGCAATTGATGCTGCCTCCTCTGAGTTTTTCAAGGACGGAAAGTACGATCTGGACTTCAAGAACCCCGAGTCCGACCCTTCCAAGTGGCTCACTGGCGAAGAGCTCTCTGATCTTTACTTGAGCCTTCTAGAAAAATACCCCATTGTTTCTCTTGAGGACCCCTTTGCTGAAGATGACTGGGAAACCTGGATCCACTTTTACAGCAAAGCTGCCGAGAAGACCCAAATCGTCGGTGACGATCTGACTGTTACCAATCCCATTCGCATCAAGACTGCTATTGAAAAGAAGGCCGCAAACGCTTTGCTTCTCAAGGTAAACCAGATTGGCACACTTACTGAGTCCATACAAGCTGCGCTTGACTCTTACGCTGCCGGCTGGGGTGTCATGGTGTCCCACAGATCTGGTGAGACTGAGGACACCACTATTGCGGAGATCGCTATTGGCCTTCGTTCTGGCCAGATCAAGGCGGGAGCTCCTGCTCGTTCCGAACGCCTGGCCAAGCTTAACGAAATCCTTCGTATTGAGGAGGCTCTAGGTGACAAGGCTGTCTATGCTGGCAAGGACTTCCATAAGTCTGTTGCCATATAAGTGTCTTTTGCACATACCGGTAAACACGGAATAGCATGTTATTAGAGAAACTACTTTGAGATACACTTTATGAGTTTACGTTTTATATATATTCATAGATAATTGGAAAAAAAAAAAAATTATACTTTTTTCGCTCCAAGTCTCGAACCTGTCTGAAGCTCATAGCAAAGTTGCTCCACTGCACTGTACTGACCACTTCATTCAAGGAGGTCATGGCCTGCTCCAATCAACAGCCCACATAGCAAAAAATAACTCCGATGCAGGGAATTGAACCCTGATTTGCCCGGTGAGAGCGGACCGTGCTAGCCATTACACTACATCGGATTTAGATGTCTCTCAAAATTTGATGGCATTTTCAAAGTGCCTTGACAAAGTAGAGCCTTAAAAGAGGAGATTTTTTTTTTTTTTTTTTTTTTTTTTTTTTTTTTTTTTTTGACATATATTTTACTTTTGCCATTTTTGTTTCTACATAATCTTTCATAGCCGTGATTTAAATCTATTCATTCATTCAATGAATGAATGAATGGATTGAATTCACGGTTTGAAAGATTATGTAGATACACAAATGGTAAAAGCAACTTATAGACAAAGAGTAAATAGTTCTCCCCAGATCTGCATCAAATGCATTCACGACGTTATTTTTCATTCTTCAAGGATGGCTTATGCCAAAATTCATGTTACCGTAAGTCAAAACCCGAATCACTCTTGA
>JAJMAH010000137.1:0-53834 GCA_030564925.1 Geotrichum aggregatum | reverse complement strand
GGTCCAGGTAGGAGCCAATCTCTGGTGGTGCGTTTCAATGCAATCATTGTGTACGACAACGTGTACTGGAAATGTCAAGTCCACATTAAGATGCTGCATGAAATTGAAGCCATGCCAAATAGCCAACTAAATATATAGTTCAACATCCTTTTTTTTTTCAGTGCTTTCTGCACTTTTTCAATACAACTAGCGCCGACCAATTTGAGCCCTTCATATGCGTATGTATCCGTTTCGACATGTGCCAGCGCGCTGTTTTCTGCTAATTTGGAAACGCAGTTTTGCGAAGTTTAGCTCTCTTCCATGTATGCACAATGACATGCCAGCCAGTCTCGTTGCCTAGCTTTCAAACAGTTTGCCCGACATACGAAAATAGATTTAGGTCCGTGATAACGACTTAGTCTCTCTCTCGCTTCAAAGGCCAGGCTCTTTTGATTCTGCCCGACTGCTGCTCAACTTACATCTGCATGCTACTTTGAGTCCTAGATTGATTTATTGCTTCAGCCGTGAGCGGGTAGAAGGCCATGTATAGTCTTTTTGTTGTTTCTGTTTATCTGTCTAAAATTATATCTTGTTTTTCCTGAACCGAAAAGACATTTTTAACGACAAAACTGAGGCTACGGAGCTAATTCTGAGAAAGAGCTGCTATGAGAGATGACCTGCGGGGTTTCCAAAAATGAATTATTAGCCCCGATTAGTTTTTCTGTCATGTATGACGCGCATAACTGCTTTTTTTCTATATTTGTTTTAAACGCGAATGTGTGACTGTATAATGAACTAAAAAGTCCTGAATTACGCTTTCAGTCAGGACCGGATTCACTCATTTTGTATTGGGCACAAACCGCTTAAAAGCCAGGCAGTGCTAGGCTTACGTAATGACTGCGACTAAATACATACATATGTTGCCAATAGAAACGCAAAATACCTAGTTCGCTACAGATCGTGAGCGCCATAAGTGATGATTTGAGAAGGACCACAATTGACTCGAAACTTTGATAGATTAAGAGTTGGATCATGATCTCGAGCATTTTGTAGCCGCTCTTTTGTTTGAGTAAACGACATTTTAGCCACATTACAGGGGACGCTTTCCTAGAACGTTTCTGCTTTCAAATGGTCTTCCTGTATTGTGGAAGCTCGGATAACACGGTACAGAAAGGCAACTTGCAAGACATTGAAAACTTGCCCTATTACTGTTTTTATTAAGCTAAAGCAGTTTAGCAGCCATTGTATTTGTGGCGGAAGCATGTACATGTGTAGTTCATATTTAGCAATTTGTTGAACGCAGGGAAAGAACAGTCATGCTTCAATACGTAGCACAAACACGAAAATTGCTCTATTGGCATCTACTTAGGCGCTCTCGATTGCAAATAAAGATGTCACTTTAGGACAGCCATGACTTTGTTATAAGTGTCCTTGGAAAATAAAATGTTCATGACAGTTCAGTAAATGCAACAAGCGCAGCATAGCCTAGTCATGGTTGTTTTGTACAGCTGACATTATAGTGAGACGAGTGGAATGACGACAAACGCAGACGGCTTCTCAAAACGTTTTGCCGAATTGAATCGAGAAAGAGTCAATAACCTATTGAAAGTAGCCTTCTGTTGGATAGGATGCAGCACACCCCAGTAATAGTTGAGCAGTCTGGGCCAAAGATCCAATCAATTAAATGTTCTGAGAATTAAATATAGATACAGCAGGCAGAATTGTCCGCTATCATTGATTGCGCGTAAGGGTATTTAGGAAACAACCATGAAAATGAAACTGGAGTTCTAGTTTTGGTTGCTGTGGCTTTTGCTCTTTGCTGAACTTCATTACGCAAAACACGCTCTTATAATAATACATTCATTAGAGAAACACGAAAACACCTGACGAAAACCTGCTAGAATATAGTAGTGCTTAAATATAGCTTTATCTTGATTATTCTATATGTGATCATAAAAGCAATAGCATGATTTGAATACCATACCTGTTGAAAAGAGAGAGCTATAAATTTGACCAGTGTGCCGTCTGAGAAAAGACAAAAATTTTGCAAAAATAGCACTGAGTATATGATATCCAGGGTGTAAGCATTTGAGAGATATGGCTTTGTATCAATGCCACCATTGTTTCAAACAATTGCGAGAGAAAAGGATTCTAGTTCATGCCCATTTGCAAAGCGACTTACTTGACCACTTACTTCCACCACATTAATATATCATGGCACGCTTTGCTTCATGAGGCAGCCTTCAAATTTTACCATTTCTGCCCTTTTACAACGTAGGCTCATGAAAAAGCATCACCAAGCGGATGGACAAAAGCTTCTTAGCCATAGCTCAGGATAAAAGGACCACTTTGTCAACATGTATTTAATGACAATACTGTTTGGGTTCTTCAGCTAGTCGCAATGATACTGTGCCACTGAGAGTGTACTAACTATACGCAGTTCCAGCACTAAAAATTAAGCAGCACTAGCAACAGCCTGTTGCCATTGAGTGCCCTACGTGGCATTAATATTTGTTGAGCTCAAAGTCTGAAAGCTTTTATAAGCAAAATGCTAGTATTTAGTAGACTCAACCATCAGATCACGGCTCAATTGTTTGCTTTTACTGAGCGCCCTGTGTGTCGTCACCATTATATTGAGCAAGAAACCTGAAAGCTTTCACTTACACAAATCTCTTAGTAGACTCAACTGCTAAACCAAAAGCATATCAACACATGTAGTAAAATTCAGACATGAAACGCTTGCTCGCTTGTGTCTGTAAATTAATTGTCATATGTATCAAATGCCTAGGTTTTCTTTGGATTTTCTGAGGCTCTGGATAAATGAAAAACCTGTGGAATGGTTCCAGCTGAAAGCCTGTTAACCCAGCTTCAAATGCTGTAAGGTCAACACCAAACACCGACACATATCGAGACCTTCTTTAGCAGTCGGCTACTAATTTTGACGATGTTCTAGGAAAAAATCAGCATGAAGCATTTGTATTGGCCAATCAAAAATACTAACGTGAACCTACACAATTTACAAGAAACGGAGCTCGCTTCGATCAGTTTGACTACAGCGTTTTAGATTTTAGGTTTTGAAAACCTTTTTTGCCCGAAAAAGAAGTTCATTCCCGTTGACGCTGTACTGGTGAAGTTAATGTTTTTGTTCAACTCTAGTCAACGTTAGGAGGAGGGGTGTGTATAAGGCCTTTTAGCACAGCATAGCAACTTGCACAAAGTTGAAGTCATATTTCGGAGACCTGTGATTGGACAGAATACCAAGATTACTTGAAACCTATCGAATTAATATCTCATAAATGTCTAGTTAGCCTTGCTTCTGAAGTAGCGCTCAGCGTGAGGGCAATTAGTTTGAATTTCATCTCTGCGCGTTTCTACTTCCGTAAAAATTGCTTACTGGGCCTTAAAGGTAGAAAAGGGACTAAAGCCAAAGGCATGCATTACACTATGAAAAAAGGGGCAGCGAGATGAAAAGGTGCAATATTTGATTGCAAGTCTCTCGCAAGGCAGAGTTTGAAAAAATGAGGCAGAACAGTTTTTCCGCGTTCTGGTCAAGTACAAAAAAAGAGCCGCAGCCCTCTGGGACCCTGTGTTACAATTTTAATGCATTTTAGTGTTTCCAGTTAATCTCGTGAATATTTGGCAGCTGAATTCTTCGTTCAAAGACGAAAAGGTATACTATGAAAAAGAACGTGAAGCTTTGCAGCCAGGCCCTTATATTTTAACCACGAGAATATGTTACAGGAGCTCTGCATGTACAGAGTCATGAATAACAAATGAAACAAGTAATTCAAGATAAGCGTTACTCACATAGACTAAACCAGTCGGTATTCACATTGAACAGCACATTCTGCAGTATGTGTAGTTCTGAGCTTCTAAACAATAGCAATTGCGTCTGTAACTGCTATGCGATGTCTGAGGCTTAATAGCCAAGCTTTGTGTTGACTGAGCTCAGGCTGTAACTTCCTTTTGAAAGGCTTGTTTTACCGAACGTGTGTTCCAGTCGACACTGTTATTTTGCTTTTTTTTTTCGTTAAGTTCTGCTCACTCAACATAAAAGACCATAAAAGCCTAAAAATCTAGCAAACAGAGACTCTGAGAAGGTAATGAGCACTTCGGAATTGATTTCCGGGGTTTCAGTACATGACTAGCCCTACGTTGCGTTGCCTTTGCTGTGGATTTCAGTCTACGGTCTAACGAATAATAAAAAAAGAAAGGAAAGTACATAAATCCGAAATCTTGAGCTAGATTCTGTTAGAAAGAACTGTTCTGAACTTTGAAAAGGTCGCGTAGACCAGGTTTGTCTAGCCTTGGAGCTTCTTCTGAGAAGGGCTGAAATATTTGTGCGACAAGTGTTAGACGGTAATTTGGACCCGCTTCTGTACTAGCGATTCTTTGTAGTGACTACTTCCTTCGTCGCCCCTACTAATTTTAGACTCGGCACTCTCAGACGACGGAGAGTAGACCAGACTGCATTAGAACGTATAAAGTTGAATGCCGTTGTGCGCTATTTTGTTTTCCCACATATAACCTACCCCTTTAAGCTACATCTCGAGTCCCCTCTGATTCATTTTGCGAAATAGTCTGAAATTTCTTTAGTTCTCTTCATACAGACTGCCTTTCTGAGCAACAGGCTTGGTCCTTAGCACATCATGCGTCGCGTGCAACATTTGGATCTACCTGGCCTGGTATGTCTATGTTTTTTAAACATCTTGGACTTTTCATTATCGCTTGGCTGTGAATCGATAGCGTTGTTTGCTTAATCTCGTTGGGCGCCCCCGCTCAATTTGTTTGTCTACCATAGTGTAGCTAGAGAAGAAGAAAGTTAACTCTGAAATGATTACCCTCCACTCTGTATATTCAAACCCAATGTATAGTCTTATCATGCGTTCCGGGCTGGGTTCCACTTCGTTGTTTCCAGTCTACAAGACCCTATATTATCATGATAAGAAAGGGATCTATTGGCCTTTGTGAAGATTTTGATAGGATTCATGCTTAAATTACAGCAAGTACAAGCTCCAGTGCCGCTTGCTTTGGAATTTGATAAATCTAGACGTCATAGAAACTTTGGAAATACTTGATTTGAAGAAAAAAAAACGAAAACTCACTACTACGCTACTGAATGACTGGTATCAGCCTTGCAGGTAAATGAACAATTCAGGAAAAATGGGTTTTCCAAGCATTCCTATTGTCTCAAAAGGATAAGTCCATACTAATGGCTTGGGACTGAAGTGTTAAGTGTTGGTCGAGTTTTTGGTTTTGAATCTACTTGACACAACTTCAAAAGAAATTTTGGCAAATTGCTAGAAGCGAGAGTTGAACTCACTTTTTCAAGTAATCATCGTAGTCCAGCCTTGAGTTTGCCAGCGACCATCAAAGGCTATTGTGAACAAACCGAGCATAACATCCGCTTTCTAAAAGCATGAGAAATTGTATATGGTGAACAAAAATTTGCGTGCCTGTGCGTTACTTTTGACTTGTTTCCCTATTACTATTGAGCTGAATCACTTGAATTTGTTTTCGATTGTCAAATTACACTGCTTCTCGTCAGCGCGCGGCTAACAATGTCTCTAGTAGCATTATTAAGATGTTGTACGCCTCTTTTTTCTAAACAGATAAACAAAACCTCCAGAAACAAGTTCTCAAAGAAAATGAAAATGAAAATATAAGTATAAATAGAAATACACAATGGGTAGCCCGTTTATAGTTTTTTTGGACAAGGAGCGCCGTGTTCTATCGCACCATACACCTCGCGGTCTGGTCTTAAAGATGTTTTCTGGTTATTTCAGCCGTAGACTACTTGATCTTCATGTTTAGAACTCATACAGAATAGAAACAAACCGGAATTGAAACACTTGAAAGTTAGGTCAATATAGTCCAAACTATGTGAGATACTGATTTAGAGCTAAAAAAAAAAAAAATTAGGAAGTCCACTAGGCCTGTGATGCAACCACGGTCTTCTCGAAAAAAATTGGCCACGGTACTTGAGATATCGATCACAAGAGAAAATGCTGGATAGCTATAGTTAGACTAAATCTCGCAGGCAGAGGAACCTAGCCTTGACATTGAGACGATTAAATTTGGGAACGGCAGAAGCGCTTATACTGCGTCAACATGAAGGCTTTTTTTCCAAAAATAGTATGTTGATAAAATTAAGTAATGTAACTTGTAACTTGTGAGTTATGATTTGTGACATATGATTCGCACGTTCTAACTTGTAACTTAATTTTGCAGGTTTTCGGTTGGTTTTTATAGCCCAGCGCTCTCAAAAGAATTGAGTCGAACTCGGGACGTCCAGTCTTTGCCGCAATTCTTTCTCTTTAGGGCATCTCGCATGGACTATGCATTTGTAATTACTTAATGTAGCTAGGCTACTTTGAACAGTGCCTATATATTGCTTGTGATTGGACAAGAACCCCGGTCTGTTAACCCTTGCATGTACAAGTTACCAAAGCAGCAATAATCTCTGCGGTTGTTGGCGACTCCAAGCAAACGTTTATATTGCGGTACCCACTCAAAATATCTTTTCAGCTCTATTTCGTCGAGACCGCTTTTCAAGACACGCCAAACTTTCATTTGGGCTTCCCTAGCGCTGAAAATGGGTATAATCAATATGAATTGACGTGGGTCCATTAATCAATGATAAATGTTACTCTCCTCCCTCTTTTCCCCTGCTCCCCTCTTTCTCTCTTTTTCCAACCTCCTCGACCTTCACCAAGCTCTTTTCTTTCATAGAGCAGTCTAGCTACACAGAATCATCCAGCTCTTGAAGGTTCTAGCTAAATGTACGTGTGTCACTCATAACTGCAGAATTCTGCGTTCTGCCTTCCGCGCTCCGAGAGTTTTCCAATTAGTTTCAAGGTTTCAACTTTTTTAACACTAATTAGTCTTTCTTTCCCGATTTCATTCTCAAGTCTGTACCCTCATCATGGCTTTCGACGCTGAAACCATTGCAAGCAACAGCGCCAGTATGACAGAGTACTCTCACGCAAATTTGGAGTGGACTCCGCTCCCTCGTATTGGCCGCGGTGTGGTTATAGGAAAGCACACACCCAACCCTAATAGAAAGTCTGATATCTCTCTGAATCTTGGTGACGAGGTCTACGTTTTCGAAACCCACAACTCCGGCGCCTGGTTCAGGGGCTACGTCGTTTCTCCACCTTCGGCCCATGCTGCGTTTAATCAGCCTCTTCCCATTGGAAAAAAAATCAACAATGCAGCCCTAAAAGCTCTCGACGCAAATATAAGAACCGGCATTTTTCCATGTACTATGGTCCACTTGCATGAGTACTTTGATCTCTCCCGCAACGACACCAAAGCAAACTCTTCTGCTGCAAAAGACAGATTCTCGGCCCTCGGAAACGGTGGTGAGTACGATGTTGACTCTTTGATCAATGGCGGCCTCAATCAGCTTGGCCTCAAATCGAAACCTCCTCCTATCCCTGCTCTACGCCTTGGAAACGAAGTACCAACAGTTCCCAATGAGCCTTTGGTTGATGATATCTATTCTGTCATTGATGAATGGTACAACACCTACGTGTACCATCATTACCTGTTCGGTAACTATGATCTCGTCAACACCATCAACGGTATCATCCAGGAGCTTTACTATATCCGTCGCAAGCTCATCTACGGACTTCTCACATCTAATGAGCGAATCCTTGCACGCAAGAAGGTCATCTGGCAAATTGCCCGTGTTATTAACATTCTCAATCGTGGCCATATGGTTCGTGACACAACAACTGGTGATATTCTTGCTGGTAAAGAAGGTCCTGTGCGTCTGGCTCAAGAGCAGATCCTTACTGCGTTGGCACCAAATTACCCCGATCATTCCATGATTGGTGATGTCCCTTCAGAAGCTACAATGCCCAAGCATATTCTTGTCGATTTCAAGTCTTGTATTGGCCAGGGCTATGGTCACGGTCTTACCGTGTACTTGCAGCTTCGTACAAAATCTGCGCGTTTAACTGAGGCTTTTGCTATCCACATCAAGCCTGATATGCTTCTCACTGATCTTTCTGCCGTTCTTTTCAAAGATCTTCCTCTATCGGTTGTAAGAGGTGATGTTATTCTCAACGCTGAGGTGTTCGAGGATGTCACTCTCAAATCTAAGAGCCCTACCCCTATGAGTACAATTCTGGGCACTAGCTCTGATACTCGAACCACCACTATTAGCTCTCGCCAACCAAAGAAGCTTGGTCGTCGTGGCCTTGCTTCGGGTGCAGCCGATATTTCTCGTCTTTTCAGAATTGAAGATAAAGGCGAATCTCCATTTACTATCCGCATGTACGCCACATACTTTTCCGTTAGCGAGCCCAACAAAGACAACAGAGGTTGGGGTGAACTTTTTGAGCGTATTGTTCGAGGTCGTCCTCGCGGAGTGTAAGTAACACGTTCATCTGCGTTTTTTTTTCCTCTTACTAACTTGATTTTTTTTTTAGCGCCGTCACTCCTCGAGCTGAGCAAGTTGTATGTACCGTTAAAGAATTCGAAGCTCCTACCGTTAAGAATATTGAGCACCTTCAAAACCAAGATTCCCATAGTGCTATTGGTATGGCAAAGTCTTTGACTACCACCGCGCTCACTGATGACCGCAACGATGTCTATATCACGCTGGGCAAGATTTCGCTTTCGCATGTATCCGGAACTATTTCCGACTACCTTCTCGTGTCTCTCGGGTCATCCTCCGGCAAAACGTTGTTTAGCAATGCCTCTAATGCTCGTGCTCTTACCTCATGGGATTCTCTTGCTAGTTACAATAATGAGGTTGTGGGCGAAATGATTCGAGTCAGCAACTTTGAGAAAAATGAAAGCATTTATCTCAGTCTTTACGTTGGTGGTGAGTTTGTTGCCCAAACCAACATTCCTATTTGGCATGGAACCAAGGTGTGGAATGGCAAGAGAACTGTCAACTTTTCGCGCGATACGGACGTCGTTGCAACTCTCAACATCACTGTTGACTTTGTCGGCAACGGATACAATACAGACGTTGCCATTGAAAAGATCCTGCACTGGAGAGTGGTGTACGACGCTCATGGCGTTGATGAACTCATATCAACTCTCAATAAGTTTAAGGTCATTGACTCAAATGAATTTGTCAAGCGCTTCCACGAGATTATGGATGCTCTCTTGGAAATGCTTTCAAGTTTTCTTAAATCGGACAGGAATGATTTGCTTCTCAATATTTTCTATGCTCTCATCAACACGCTTGAAAAGGTTACGGCCCGCAATAAGGATCACCTTTACTTGGCCTCTGATTACATGGCAAACCGATTTAATTTCGCTGGCCTTTCTGAAATTTTGCTTGCACTTATGGATCAAGCCATCCAGATCGATGTTGCTCCTGGCCGTGACCACGACCTCCTCCTCAAAATGTTCAAGGTCTCGGACTATCTTTCGCAACTCGTAGCTGCCTCCGCCTCTATTGATTCAGATCGTGGCCGTGAGGCTCAGCAAGTGACTATCATCACAGTAAGAAAGCATCTCAAGCGTGTTACAGACTCAATCAAACACTTGCTTGCTCGCCAGGATAAGGACTTTATTGAGCTACAAGTATGTGTTGTGCAAAACGTTTTCCACATCTACAGCAATATTCAGCAATTCGTTCCTCCAGATGACATGTTGCAAATGATCATCGAAATGACAGACTCTATCCGCAGTGACAATGACAAAATTAATACCCAACGCCTTCTATTGATCAAGAAGATTTCCCAGTCTTGGCATTATCAGCAAGCCAAATACAGGCCTCACATTACTGCTTACACAATTAAGTGGACGCTTCCCTTTTGGCTTGACCCTCGCGAATTCACTCAAGAGCGCAAGGATCAGATTCGTTTGCTTTCTAGTATTTTTGCTTCTCAATTCAACATTCTTTGGCCTGTCAGGCATAAGGAAATTGAGGTCTGTAAGCGGTATGGCCAGCTTCTTCCTGTTGGAGCTAAAATTTACAACGAACTGCTTACTCAGTTTGAAGCTGTTGGTAAGAAGAGAACCAGACAAGTCTTTTCTCCTCTTTTCCCTGACACCTACCCCTTTGAGACTAGACCTATTGACTCTCTCGTCAACGATGCTGTGTTTGATGAAACTCTCATTGAGTTGGGTATTGTCCTTACGTTGCTTGTCAACATTTCACACTTTAGTGGACAACAGTTTATTGATAATTCACTTACTACTTCCCAGTATGCTGAGCTTGCCTTTAACGTTATCCAGGCATGCAATGCAATGCTCAACTCTGTTTCGTTTCCCAAGCTATGGATATCTCTTCTTGCGGTGCATCACGAAACAGTTTTAGGCTGTCTTGACTACCTATCTGCATTAATGAAATCCAAGTTTATTCCCAGACCAGAACATGCAGAAGAGTTTAACTCTGGGCTTTGGTTTTCTTTCCTCACTTCTCTTTTGCACTTGGCTGGCTCTGAAGCAATTGCAGTTGAACACTTGCCTGAGCAAAAGCGCAAAACTGTTTGGAAAATATCTGGAGATATTCGAGGTCGTGTAGCTGAGTTGCTGCGTGAGATGTGGGACGCCATTGGTTGGCACGCTACTGACGAAGATCGCAACAGATTCGATCTTGACATCTTTGGAGGCTTCCAAGTTCAGATGTTTGGTGGTGAAACTAGCTTGGTTAGAGATGTGCTCAACTTGTGTTTGGTTCGTCACCCTGCTGCCCAGAAATCAGCTGTCCATGTTCTCCACTCTATGATTGTTAGTGAATGGACTTTGAACGAGGACCTTACTGGCCTTCAACGCGAGATTATTGCATCACTAGATGATATTTTCCAATCGCGTGCCTTTTTGCCCGAGGAATATGATAAGAGTGCATTTTCTCAGCTTTTGCGTGGTTCCTTCCGCACTGATCGTGAGGACGAAGCCTATCCTTATATCAACGCATTGCTTGACGATATTGAGGAGTTCTTGGATCTTCTTTTGGATCTATACAACGTTCCCCCAGGCGACGCGTACAATGACGACAGAATTTTCCACGCTCTCAATGTTCTCCACTTTCTCAAGGACATTGACCGTGTTGAGATTTTCTCGCGCTACGTCAATGACATTGCCGAGTGGAACCGATCTCGAATGCATCACGTTCAGACCGGCTTGGCTCTTAAGTTACTGGGATCAGCTTACGAGTGGTCCTATGATCAGAAACTGGAGCCATCTGAGCACCCAGTATTCCCTGCACAGACTGGCTTTGAACGCAAGGAGGCTATTTATGAAGATGTCATCCAGTCTTTCTCTCGCGGAAAGTCTTTTGAGAATGCTATCGAAGCTGTCAAAGAGTTGATTCAGGCATATGAGACTGTTGCTTTTGACTTCAGAAAGCTTGCAAATGCCACACGTATCCTTGCTAAGCTCTACGAAAGTGTTGATACTGTTGAGCGCCTATCCCCGCAGTACTTCCGTGTTGCATACATTGGTGTTGGCTTTCCTAGGTCTTTGCGCAACAGACTGTTTATATTCGAAGGTAGCGCATGGGAAAAGCTTGAAAGTATACACGACCGGTTGCACAAAACTTACCCTGGTGCTACCATTGTCTCTAATGAAGCTGCTGCTAAGCAAGATGGCCAGTACTTGTTTGTTACAACTGTTGAGCCTGACAACGAGTCCAAACTCAACGCTCTTAAGCACGTTCGCCCAACGCCTGGTGCCAAAGAATACCAAGCTCGTGTTGATCTTCGCCGGTTTTCATTTTCTAGGCCTCTTCCAGGTAACACTTCTCCTTTGGATTTGTGGGTTGAGAAGACCACTTACGAGACTTACCAAGCTTTCCCTACAATTGTCAAGCGTAGCGAGATCAAGACAGTTACAGTTGTTAAGCTTTCACCACTTGAAAACGCGTTGCAATTGCTACAGGCCAAGACCAATGATCTAGTTGATCTTGAAGCTGCTTTCAAATCAGGCAAGGGAGATCAAGGCAATATCTCTCGTCTTGATTTGATATTGTCAGGTGCTGTTGACTCACCTGTCAACGGTGGCATTCAGTTATATCGCGCTTTCCTAGAAGACGAAAGTCTCAGAAATGATCCCAGCACTGCTCCTTTGGTCTCTGCTTTGGAGAATGCGTTCCTTGATTATGCTGCTTCTATCCAACGCTGTCTTGCTATTCACGGTAAAGTTGTTCCTGCAACACTCCGTCCTTTGCATCTTAGCCTTGTTGAGCTGTTCAGTCGAAACTTTGCACCTGAGCTGGCTACCTTAGGCGAGGGCATTTCTTATGAGGAACAGCTTCGCAACGGTTCTCTAATGCGTCGTACATCTGTCAGCAACAGCTTTGGATATAGCAAGCAGCAATTGACTGCTCGCAGTACCGGGGAGCCGGCCCAGCACGAGTACGATGACGAAGCTGAGTCCAAGGCCAATTTGGATAGTCTGTTAGGAAATGCCATTGCGGCTTCGGATATCCTCATTAGGGGCTCTGATTCGCGCGATGCAAGAAGTGTTAGCAGCGGAGATAGCAGCAAGAAAAGAACAACTATTATTGTTAAGCAGCAGCGAAATGAGATTCCTAGGGCCATGTTCAACTAAAAAGCGTTGTGACTGAATCTGCTTTTATATTATGATATATTTTGTTTTGACATTTAACGAGATAATGAAATTTGTGAACCTTCTATTCTTTTAACTGTAAATTACCCGTATTTTTTTCCCTTTGGTCGTGCTGCTAGAGGGGAGATTAGAACGCGGGATTAGCGAATTGGTACGTTGAAGGGAATGCTGATTTAGTAGGCCGAAGACAAGCTGGCAAGAGGGCTTTTGATGAGTTTGGAGCCCGCTGGCACTTCGCAAGTCCATACGAATACTTCAAGAGCAGTTCCCCTCAAAGTCGATAGACCCATCTCAACTTCCGCAACTACCTCGACTGTGTCAACCGCTACATCCGATCCGGCCGTTCCTTCCATCTCAACTGTTTAGGATATTCCGACTACTCGGTCTAGATGAAATATTTAAAAACTGCTGAGGATGGATAAACGGACGGACTCAGCTTATGAAGAAACTTCTTCTGAAATAGTAGAAGCTAAGGACATTAGATGTGATAAGAAAATACAAGTATAAATTAAGTAACAGTGGGAAAACTAAAAAAAATCATGTACATGTGAACGACAGCGTCAAACAGAAAAACCCATATCAAATTGAAGCTACAAGCTGTTGCTCCAATCGTTACTGACAACGCTCATTTGTTTTTGTCTATTAGCATTTTTCAATGAGCTGTAGTGACACAGACGCCTAAATTCATTAGTAGCTCATTTTCCTGAACCGACTTCAAGAGATTGCGTAACTCGTCCATTCCATAAAAGCCGGATACCTCCATCTTGGAGTGTGCATTTAGTATGAGATGCATCTGAGAAGGCCGATACATTCTTCATTACAATAGATTCAGTTGCACCAATGATTACGCGCAACTCCTATAGTATTAATTGTCAGCGTGTGCAAGGATCCATGAAATACAGTCTGATGCCGTATATTGTGTAGTGAAGCGTTCAGAGCGCGAAATGTCGATATACAAGACTCGATTACTGGTTAGCGCAGGTATGAGAGATGGATTGCGTTGAGAGTCTATTTCAGCTCGAATAATATAAATATTTTGTAGCTGCAAATGTTTCTAAGTTATCTGGGCTATAGGAATTTCCTAGTGAAAATTACACTAGAGTTTGGGAACCGACAATACAAACTACAGAAGTCACGAGGCTGATTTTACAGACAGTAACTGTATTTCTAGTTCTTGGTCACTGGCTCGCATGAATATACAAATATGAGAGTCTTTCTCAGCTAGACGACATAAAAAACATTTTGTAATCAGAAATGTTTCTGAGCTCCCTAAACTATAGGAATTTGCTAATGAAAAGTAAACTGGAACCGACAATGCAATCGACTAGAGTCACGGGGCTAGCCTAACCGACAGTAACTGTATTTCGTGTTCTTAACAGCTAACTCGCATGAATACATATAATCATGATCTGTTAATGGCCACAATCAGATGAACGAAATTTATAACATTCGATTCCGCCCTCCCCCAAACAGTTCAATTGTACTGTGTTGTCCTTTCAGTGACGGCTTTTGGCTGCAATAGACTTCTCGGCTCTTTCTAGGCTAGAAGAGCACTGGGTAGTTTGGAACTAGATGGAACTTTCTGACCGTTGAAATCTAGCGAAGTGCTTTCGCCTGGTAGTAGAGTTTAATTGGCGCACAGAGTTCCAAAGTGGTTTAGAATCTTTGGCTTTTTTTTTAGCTATCAAGGTTCAAAAGTTTAAAGCCTCCTCGCTTGGTAAGGGCTTACTGGCTCACTAAGTTCCAGTATGTTTGAAAACTTTAGACTCTAAGTTCAAAGTAGCTCACACTATTTCGATTTCATAAATGTTCTTCACATCTCACGCTCTGTACGTGTGTCGCCATGTCTCTGAAAACTAAACTGCTCTGCCACTACTGTATTGTACTAGCAAGTCAAGCACTCGTGAGTACTAGTAGAAGTGACCGCACAATGTTAAAGGCTCAGGCACTGACAGCTTTTTTCAGGGTCTGGTTTCTATGGTGATGATAGTTCGGTATCGGGTACGTATACGGTACCCTTCCAGAATAAAAAGGCTCTTATCACATGAAAATCTGAAAGTGTTCTTTCTTCCTTTGCAATTGCTTCCACGATCCTAAAGATATAAAACTGGGGCTAAAAATCCCAGTTTGAAAGAAACATGAGTGGAATAATAAGTCTCTGAATTGTTTTTTATTCTCTTTCTTCTTCCTTTACTGGAGAGGTTGAACCTGGCCGTGAAAGGGCCAACAGTGCTTCCGAGGGTTTTTGTGGGGTGCGGAAGAAGGAGTAGACTACGCGTTGAACCTACAACAACTGTACTTCGCATCGCATCTAGAAATGGCTTTTACAGATGGCTAACTTGAGAAAATATTTCATTGATTGTTGAAATATAATTCCCGGCGGCCATTGCGAAAACGCTGTATCATGCTACTCATCGTGCAGTACAATCAATTCAGTAGAGTAACTTATGCATCTACGCAGGGTTTAACGAAGGAAGGTTGAAGCTTTCATGATTGATATCCTTGCACGCATGATATTGACATTATTTTTTATAGGTGAGGCAACCCAAGCTTGTATGGCTTTGAAAGTTGTGTGATCTTGCAGCTCTGGTACGGTACGGTTTATTCGTTGGCCGGTGCTCTTCTAGCCTCGGCCCAAGAGTCCAAAAAAAAAACATAAAAAGATAAAAATTATTACGTGTTACTTGTATCTAACTTTTTAGACAAAAATGGAAAACTAAATTACTAGAGTTGCACAGCGTTTGTCACGATCCTGGGTGGTGGTTTCATCAACTCGAATTATCACAACTATTATAAGACTCTGGTAACAAGCACACATGCTGTTTCACTGAAAACAAACAAACAAAAAAAGCCAAGTGAATGTCACAACCTGGTCCAATGCTCAGGTTATCTTGAGGCACCATGGTCAAAATTTACCATGGTGTATTTCATTGACTTTCATGTCATGATGTCAAAGTTCTAGAAGGCTGTAGCAGGCTCAGACTGTAGTAGTCATATGATAGTTTTATCAATCAGGCCGAAGCATGAATGGGTTTTATGTTTGTCTCAATATCAAGGTGCTCGTCCGAAAGCCAATTTTAAAGCCGTTTTTGCATTAGGTCTCGGACCTTGCGCAATCGTGGAAAAGTAAGCTTCATAGCACTGAAAAAGAGAAACAAGGCCCATATAAGTTGTCTTAAAAACCCAAGGGAGACTAAACATAATACAAGCCGTGCTTATTCCTGTTGATACTAATGAGTACTGAGCAAAGTGAAATGGCCACCACATACATTTTGATATTTGAGGAGATCTAGATGAACAAGTGAAATTGCTTAGAAGAAAGGGATTGTAGTTAATACAGCTGACATGGTAATAATAAAAACAAATAAATATAATAAATATTGGTGCTGTAGAAAGAAAGGCAGAGAATAGTATCCCTGACATCCCTGCCAAATTTCTATATCTAGAAATTACTATTAGTTGCAAATTCGGAGCCCATAATGTCAAGATAAGCGTAGATTCCTTGCGCCAAAGGATAATCTGATGGTTCTTTAGAAACGACGCGATTTGATGGGACCTGATCAGTGCTGCCAACTTTTTCTGGCATTTCGAGGAACGGATACTGCTGAAGCTCGACCGCTTCTAGCAGACCGTCTGGAACATCAGTTGATTCCATAAGCAGCGGGGAGCCTGTGGCGGAAAACATTGTATTGCTCTCTAGAGAAGAATAGAGCTGGAACTTATCTACTCTAGTGCCCCCACTAGTAGTTTCAGAGTAGGACGCAAGAGAATGTGCTGAGCGGGGAGTCGATGATTTTGACATTGTGAAAATGTCGTCATCATTGCTACTATCGCTGATATTGCTCTCATTGGAGTATCCAAGAGCACTCCAGTTTTCAGAACCCGGATCAGCGCTTTGCAATCTCTGCTTTTTGGCCAGAGGAGCATGAGGCTCAAAATAAGACGACCCCTCTTGCAGATAGAAAGCTTCCTGAAGCTTGATTTCGCTTCTGGCAGGAGCAGGAACACATGTCGGGATGACTTTCCTTTGAGAGGTGTTGCTGCTGATCGACTCGGCGTCAGACCAATCCAGCGATGCTCTCTTCAAAGATAGTTGTGATGAGTTATTAGCTGTCGATGATTTGAGTGCAGAAATCTTCTTCTCAGGTTTGGCTGGTCTTCTTCTTAACAGGTTATGCTTCTTCGGAGGGCGCCCGCGTTTCACTTTGAGAACAGGTGTAGACTCTTCGGACTCTGTTTCTGTATCTTCGCGGGCATCACTCTTCGAAGGAATGACTTTGTGGAGTTCAATCTCATCTTTGAGCACATCGTTGTTGTTTATTGGATCATCTTCATCGCAAACCTTTATGCCCATTTTATCCAGAACCAAGTTGACTGAAAATCTTCCCGTAACGTCGCCATGTTTATTGATGTGACGCCCGACGGGCAAAATAAACGATAAACTTTCATTAAGGGCAAGCTTTCTGATAATCTCTCGTAGCGCCTTCTGGAGAAGAACAACGCGATCTTCAAGAAGTTCAATGTGGCCAGGAGGATATGATTTTTCCTCAGGCTTTCTTGTTCTAGCAGTATAGGTGCAGATTTTGTTATCACCGAGGCAGCGGGTGCATGGTCTATGACCGTCACACTAATAGTCCTGGCTTTAGCTCTCAAGTCCAAAACATCAATAAACGACGAAATACAAAGGGAAACAAGAAGGAATGATGCAAAGTGTGGAGAGGTGCCGTTGTTGGTAAAAAGTGCTTGCATCATTCATGATTACATAACACACGGCCAATAAAAACTGTAGCAACCTGGATGCTAAAGATGCCAAAGAGCAGCTAGGATCCCGTAGTTTAAATACTCACCTTAGTTTTTTTGATTCGGCAGGCGTCGCAGGCCTTGCCTACTCGCTTCCTTTTCTGGTCCTCATAGTCATCGAGGAAGGAAGACTCAATTGAGTTGCTAGGGAAGTTGCTTGAAACCATTGCGCAAGAGAGTGCGATTGTTGTTGATGATGCCCTTCGAGTCAGATGAGTCGTATTGAGGTAGAGGGAGAGAAGATGTGGTGTGAAGAAGAAGAAGAAACAAGAAAGAGGAAAAAAAAAGAAGGAAAGAAGTGTGAATATTTATATGCTATTGAACTATTGACAAATGGAAGCCATACCGTTGTCATGTAACCTGCGAAATAGAGAAATGAATGCATCAAGGCATAAAAACACAAAAATCAAAAAAAAATCATAAAAGAAACCATAGAAAACCATAAAAACGATAAATGAGTAAAAAGAAATATGGGAAACCATTAGATCAAGGCCCATAGTTATCTGGGTAATTCGTGCGAATTGAATTTTAGGAAAATCCTCAAGCAAATAGAGGAAAAAGAAAAAGTAAAAAGAGCGCAGCCTTTCCGGTTACCTAATAACTTAGATAATTATGATTGCACTTTTTTTCCTTTCTGTCTCTGCTTACACCGACATGCGGCAATTGATGCTGCTAATAAAGCAGTCATAATTATGGCAATCATGGCCAAAATAATGAGTTGATCAGCTTAACAATTCGCTAGTATTCCAGGTTGAATATTGCGGTTTTTATTTAATTTTTTTTCATTTCTCACGCCGACGTCGCCGCGCAGTTGCGTATACGCCATGATAGCGAGAACATAGAGTATACTAGTCCAGCATATCTGTGTCAACAAATGTTCCCTCCTCTAGTTTTTGCTTTTACTTTTTTGACGGATACTATCAGCAATGTTGTCTGTCTGGTAAGACTATTGCCGGCTGGTAGATGGTGTAGTCCCTGTCTCATTTTTCTATAAAATGGGATAAAGGGAAGGGGTCGAAATTCATAGTTTATTCTGTTCTTTCACAGTTATAGTATCGAGCTAATATTGATAGCAAGTCGATCCTTCGCCTCTCTGTTCAATCCCGGCGGCTTATGTTTCTAAACTCAGGCTCAAATAGAAAAAGCCCGCGTAAACAGCCCGGATTGGATGGAACAGCTTTTCGCAGTCTGCACTAGATTAATCCTATTTTTCACATAGGCACGGCAGCAGACGCGGCAATAAATTCACATTCAGCGTAGTGTACTCGGGTTGTTCTTTTGGCCTTTGCGTCAGGTAACGTTTTTGCACATATCTTTGATGTATTGCCCCCCATGCTTATCAATCGAATGCCAGCATGTTGTATGTGCTCTTCCTGCAATTATCTGTTTCTATACAATGCCTACATTTCGTTTACGTCAAGTTTGTAAGGCTAAGCTGATTGTTACTAATTTGTTTGCAACAACTTTGAGCTGCGAAGCCTATGAAAACCCATATTGAAGACTTCCTTTCTACCCGAGATTGGATCTAACGAGTGCCACATCTTGTTTATTACAGCAGCTGTGATTGCTTGTAGATAGCTGCAAATTCTACGCTGTATACATTTTAGGTTTCGACCAAAAAGTGTTGAGGTTTGGCGAATACCCATTTCTGCAATGATTTCTCATGACAGTCAATGCAAAAGCTCGAGATAACTCGGTATGGAAGACTTAGCCGCGTTTCTCACGCCGCACCAACGGTTTTACTGAAAACACAGTACCGGAATTTACATTCCGCAACGCTAGCTTAGCTTACTGCTTTAAGCTAGTCCCTGGGGAATGACGGAGTTTTAAAGCGCTGATTTGAGTAAACGATGGTCATTTGACAAGTTGACACTATGCGCTTCTTTTTAGTCTATTATAGGAACCATATGCGTTGGATGGCACGAGTGTACTTTCTATATGGGTTTCGTCTAACTCTTTTAAAGCCTCACGAGCTGGCAATCTTCTCCCATCCATTTATCGGTAAGGCTTTACCCCAATAAAAGCAAGTCTCCTACTTTGTCAAACCGGTCGCTTCCGCTTTCACGCAAGTCTAGGTTGTTTAGTTAATGCGTAACAGAAGCAGACCTAAGAAAGACCTTTTTGTAAAATTGTCGCAAATACTGGGCAAGCCATCGTTACATCATATCCCGGGATACGAAAAGGCCGTAAAAGTGGCAGACTCATAGCCTACCTCAATGCCTATTGACCGCAATGCATGCTGACGTCAGTAACGTGTGTGCTAATATCGCAGTCACAATCTTTCAATTTCAATGTGACTGCAACGAAGTGGTTCTCTCACATTTTAGATACTTGTATTAAAATGAATTGTTGAGATCTGAAAAGCCCTGCCCAGGGTCCAGCTTGTTTAAACTGCTTCCAAATTCTGAAAGGCGTATTTGTTTTGGCCCTGGGCCAGTGGACCAAACTTTCAGTTCCAGGTTCAAGAGTTGTCGAAGGCTTTGAAAAAACAGAAGAAAGCGGATACGAAAGCTGCAGGGATGTCACATGATGATGTGAGCCTGTTTACTACTTCCCAATTTGCATATCTATGGGCGCTCATTATCACGTGATCTTTTTTTTTCATTTCTTACTAACAAGCTTCAACCTAAAAGAGGTTAGTGCGACGGAGACTTGGCTCAGTCAGAATTACTCAAATCGACTGACAAGAACTTCCAGCTTTCGATCTAGATTCTCTAATTTCATATAAGACAGTGTGCCATGTATTTGTGATAGTGTTGAGCCTAGGACTCTCACTCTGGCCGACATTTGTCAAAGTGCAGCAAGGCTGACTGAGTATCTGTAAGAGTCGGTAAGATAGGCTACCTTTTGACTTTCCTTCCAGAACTTTGGATCGCACGCCTTTCGGAGGACAAGCTCTAGCGGTTACCGCGCAAGCTATAAGATGAGATATTCTACACTGGTCTAATGATTGGAGCACTGTGTATTATTGCAGGCCTAGGTTCTGTAATCTGCGTTACACGTGCTTTCGTGCGAAAAGAAAAAAAAACGAAAAAAAAGACAAAAAAAGAACAGACTGGTACTCCCCGCTTGTTTTCATTTTTCGTTTCCAGTTGCCTCCTCGCCAAAATCAGGATTTTGTTTCGCTTCCTGTTTAA
Organism: Geotrichum aggregatum; assembly: GCA_030564925.1. Lineage (NCBI taxonomy): Eukaryota > Fungi > Ascomycota > Dipodascomycetes > Dipodascales > Dipodascaceae > Geotrichum > Geotrichum aggregatum. Next base: position 33,378 of record JAJMAH010000137.1, on the reverse strand, counting down.
GCTCTGTCTCAGAAAATGTATAGTTGTTCCGCAAAGCTTCTGCCTTATGTAATACATGTTTAGCTAGCGCCCCCATAAGGCCATCATTTTGACTAGAAGCAACTGCAAAGTATGGGACCAATTTTATATCTTCATTTGTTAAGTTTTGACTAATTATGTTAGAATCTTTCGCTCAAGTTGTTCATGTACAAATTCACAACAATCTATTATTTGCTTTTAGGACTCTGCCTCGTTGAAATCCAGCCAAACCTCGTAAATCCCGAACGAGGGTCACTAGACCAAGTATCGCACAAAGCAAAATGCGATGCGCTTCAGTTATTGCCCAAGATGGCTTATAGCGTTTCTAATGCAACAAAGTATATATACAGAGGAAAGTGAAGTAAGTAAGTAGCAATAAAAGAAATTATTTTCTTCAAAGCGGCCAAGTAAGATATAGCCATATTTTTGAATTCTTAACTACGCAAAGGCACTCACTCCACTCAATTGTACTCTACTTACAAACTTACCTGTGAACTTAAGGCCTTTTCTTTGATATGGCTTGATATTTAGCCATATTCAGCCCCAAATGTTGAGCTTGGTATAGATGCAACTAACTATCTCGGGCCCGCAATTTGGAAGCAAGTGAAAGATCCGACTTCCCACAGTACACACGTTTAGTAGTGCTATGAGTTTTGAAGGTCAGAGACATAATTGAAATCTGTATAGTCGAGAATTTTGCCACTCTATCTTAGACACATACTCTATTTACTATAGTTCATTTGATGTAAATTTACTATACCGTAAACTGATTATAAATTTACCGTAAAGTTTTCAAGCACAAAAAAGTTTACGAAACACATGTCAAGCAAAAAATTTCTATAGGCGGCTTTCAAGCCCTCTTATATTAGTGTAGCAACGATATTAGCAGCATAGGCAAAGGTTACTTATTGCTATATATAAAAGGGGTATCAATGATTAAAGGAAACGAGAAGCCGCTCAAAATGCTAGGCCTAATCGAATCCAGCGTGCGTGGGTAAGTACCTTTGGTTCGTCTCGGTAGTATTCATCAGTGACCGAGCTTTGAAACCTGTATAGCGCGGTACACCTTGAAATTACTCTTCATGTATTACTTTGGAGAGGGCTTTTTCTTTGCATCAGCTGCTTTCAGCTATCTATGCATTGATATAGTTGTACTGTATTCAATTAGATTTTACTATGATTCAAACATCAGACACGTACGGTAGTTTTCGTAATAGAAAACTTTTGCCAGATCTCTCTTGTAACTGTATGATAGGCAAAAAGCCAAACAAGAAACTTTTTAATTGCAGTGTGATGTTCTGCAAGCAACAGAAAAGCCTTTCTCATGTCCTAGAAAGTTCGAAATATTTTTGCCATTAAAAGCTATGAATGTAAACTATAACCTGCTCTCGAGCTTACAATGCTTTCACGTCCTGTGAACCCTATAGACCCTTGCAGTTCTGGAAGTTCTGGAACACAACCTTAGTCCAACATGAGTTGATAAGCAGGTCAAAATCAGGTACAGGACAAATATATACAATGACAATGTCTGTTCAAACTAGACTACTTGCAAGACCTCAAACATATATCAAGTATAGTAGCTGCAGCAATCCACCTTATAGTGGGATACATTGTGAGTAATATTAACGCAGCTATATAAGCGCGGAAGAAGCACCTGTTGTTTTCTGTTATAAGCAAAACGAGGCATGTGGCAGCGATCGATGTTAATTGTCCATTTTTCCAAGCTTTTGTCAGTTCATGCAAAGCAGTGACAGAAGTTAGGCTTTGCCAGCCATGCATTAATGTTGGTGTTCGCTCATATAGAAGCCCATTCTACTCTGAAAAAAATGTATACAACCTATAACATTGTTTTCAGTATCTTTTGACTCCTAACCTCTTTTCAACAATAGAAGTGGAGCTTGCAAACCAAGAACTATACTATCTCAGAATATGGGGGAGTAATGGACATGATAGCTAAAACGTTTTCAAAAGCTACTTTGGAAGACGATACAATTGAAGTCCCGAAAAAGGTACAAAACGAAAGCAATTGTGGAAGACTGGTTTGTAAATTATAGAAACTAACTCCGGCAAAAACTCTACTCTATTACTACATGTAAACTCCCTTGAGCATGAGCAACTGAAAAAGGATTTTATTGGGTAGGAATTGCCTTTCCGAATTCGTGGATTTTGAACGAAATCAACAACTGGCCAGTACTGTTTTTTTAGATTTGAGTTGCGTAGATGCTGTAAACTCAGTGCCGTACTTGTATGAATTACGTCCACTTAAGTTAAGCCTTGAGCGTCTCCTGAAATCTTTTGTAGAATGAAGCAACTAGTTGTCCGTTAAGGTAATAACCATCACTTAACACCTTCAAATCTAATTGACTCCGCAAATTTGTTAATTATAATTTAACCGGACCAGTGGTATATTTACACCATGAGCAGTCTGAATGTAATGCGTCTGTCGCTTGGAATCGCTGTATTCTTGCCTGAGATTTTAGCTAGAGTGAAAGCAGGCTCACTAATCAGTAGACAGTTTCTCTCTCTCTAAAAGCGGCAGGGGCGAATATTTGTCTAATCATGGCGTTTTTGTTCTTGCATGATCAAATGCCAAATTTGGTAAGATCTAAATAGAAACCTATAGCTGGCTGCTTTTCATATACCATGATTCAAGGCTTTGTTTGCAATATTGCCAAAAAGCTTGAAAATCCCATTAGTTACAACGACAAAGCTTAAGTATATATGAGTGAACAGGCCGAGTAAATTGATGGCAACACGAGACAACAAACTTAGTGTATACCAGTGGTGCAAGCCAAATGAGATGTGATCGACAATTAGAAAGACCTGCTTTTTACCAGTCTGGACACTTGTTATACCAACTTTAGGTATGCCTATTATATCAATGTAGTTTTATTTACATGCTGTATCGGGGTGCAACGTTGCTGCAGCACACTGAGTGGACTACACTCTACTACGCCTCGTAGAGAAAGATGAGCTCGTGTTTATTTTCCTCCTTCAGCCTCTCTGCAGCTTGCCATCAAGCTTATATCTCACGCTTTATCAGTCTCTAGATACGCGCCGATGCACCATATTGAGGATTGTTCGTATACTGACTATTTTTGTGTTTTGTTGGCTCGCATTTTGATTGGCTGTTTAGTTTAGTAATTGCTGAAAGACCAAATTCTAGCGCCACCCCCCATTATTAAGACCGTTTAGGTTTTGCATACATTCCACAACTTAGAATCTGATTTTGACTTAATTGCGGATTCCGTTGGGAGACTTGCCTTCAATTCATTTCAACAATCAGGACCAGTTTAACTGCCACGAGGACCCCAACTGTTCAAGTCGTTCCAGCCGTTTCAGCTACCTCGGGAGCTCCAATTGTTCTAGCAATTGAGCCATGCAACTCATACAAGCCATATATATTATCCAAACTATTGAGATCGAAGGAATGGAAGGATCCAGCATGCACACGGCTTCCTCTGGACGGAGAAATCCGAAGACACCCAATAGCAAAGGAAGTACTAGAGTAAGTAACAATAAAAGAACTTATTGAAGAAAAAAAGAAGGCAATTAAGATTGTTTGCTACCGGTACAGTACCATGCTTTTGGAGCTTGATGCTCGGCTGGGGTTTGTGGAAGGCAAAGGGAAAGGAAAAGTTGCAGAAAGCTTAATTTCTAGAAAATGTTTACGTAACTCTCAAAAAACTCACGGACGCACGTGTACGAGCACATCGGTATAATATTACTAATATTAATAACTGCGATTGAAAGCGATATCAATCCATAAGTAATGCCATAGTAAGCATTTATAAATAACTGCTTATTAAATACTAATTATAAAGTTCAAAAAATACTGTCTGATCGACACATGAGATCCCCTGGACCACAGTATTAAGCTACATCACAAATTCTAAACGGAAGCTCAAGTTGATTTCATCAAGTCTAGAATTTACTTTAAATGTAAATTGTGAAATCATGAAAGTATGAATACAGTATTGTATCTTCTAAATAGTCTATAGCCAGTGGTGTTTGAGCCTGCACTAGTATATGGGACGTTGAACCTGGTCTTTCGTTGTTATAAATCAAATAAGTAAACACCATTGGCCAGTAATACAGCTCTGTGATTGGTCCTTTGCGACTGTGAAAGATATGTGCGTAATTCAACATCCGAAAGCATTCTCAGCTTTTCTCACGCTAAATGATTCATGAGATAAATAAACGAATTGTGGTGACTGCTCCTAAATTTTGGGCGGTGAAGTCCAGTTGACTTTCGTTTTGCAAATTGTAAGATTACAATATCAAGTCCGATTGGTGGCAAATTGCATCTTAGTATGAGGGAGTCTCGGATATAATTAGTGATATCGAGGTAGCAAAAAGGTGTCGTGCTAAAGGATCAGTGATTAATCACAAAGCTCTGAGAGTCTAACTATTGAGTGCATGGCCGGAACCCGGGGAGATTAGAAATTCAATACATGTTCTGGTGAGCTCATGAAGTAGTTGATGATTTCGGCCTTGGTATGTCGACTGATACTCCTGGAACCTGACTAGTAAGTATGATGCTGGACTCCGTGGATATTAGCAATACAACAAATCTGTTTGAGTGTGTTTATCAAGTGGTTTATAATTTCTGTTTCACCATAATGATACTCTAAGAACCTGATCATGGAGTATAAAGCTGGAATCCGTGGAGATTAGAAGTTAAATACGTGTATTTTGGTGAGTTCATCAAACAATTGATGGTTTTGGTTTTACTATTATGACGGATACTCTAAGAGCCTAGTCATTGAGCACATAGCTATACTCCGTGTAGATTAACTATTCAACACATCCATTTTAGTAAGCTCATAGAGTGATTCCGGCTCTACTATAATGACAATACTTTCGTTTTTGTTGTCAGTTTTGTTTAAAGTGTGATAGTGGTAAAGCTTAGAATTTCCGGGCTAACCTGCCACAAATCTTTCAAAACTGGATTATAATCTTTTAGATGACATCCCCGGCTACTTCAATCAACGGGGCTAGTGTACAATTGTATTGGCAACTTTATTTTTATCTGTTTATTTGCAACATTTACAAACCGCTTATGATTTGTATTGAAACTTGGGTTCCCAGCAGAAGTAGTGGTAATACGGAGAGCCATTACAAGTGATCCTTTGTATGCTTTGCACGTTGCTGATTTTATCACAAATAAATGCATACCGTATAGGAAAACCGGCGAAATTTGCCAATGAGGCAAACAAAGTGCAGTGCTTTGAATTGATGAAAATGAGGCTAGTTTTTTTTTTTATAAAAACACATGTCGCTTCCTTTAGGTGAGTTTGTGCTGAGCATATCTTCAAGCGACCTATTTGCAAAAAGGCAAGCTTTATAAGTACTTGTAGCTTGTGCTTACTTGGCCTTGCTATCAACAACTGGCTCACCAATCAATTAAGATCTTCTTTTTTAAGTTGGCACTCCTAAGTTGTGGCTATGCTCGACATCTGAGAAGCAGATCAAGTATTTTTTTGAAGCTATTGAAATGCTGAGAGAGTCAGCCTGCTCAATAAATTATTTCTGCGTTTTTCGTGAATAATTATTGGGTGGTAAGTCACAACCAAAAAATACTTTGGTATAATCGTCGACAAGAAAATAGGAGCTGCTCTCAGGTGTCATCACCAACAAGAATGATCCTATACAAAAACGAAAATTGAGCTTTGTGTATAAACAGATATTCTAGTAAAAATTATATCAAGAACTGGTCTGTTACTGGCATACATTTAGCAGGTACTAAATGCTCATGGATAAAAGTTTGGATTACTTCCGGCTGACCCATGTAAATAGCCAGCTATTAGTCTCTTTTGATGTTGCCACAATTTGCTATTGAATTCGACGTTGTTTTACTACTAATCTTACTCCTAAATAGAATAGAGGAAGCTTGATACGGTCGCAACCTGCCGATTACTTTTAGAAAAAGAAACAATCACCTAAACAACACGTAAACGTCTAAGACGGCGCAAACTACATATTGCTTTGACTTCATGTACTGGCGCCCATTGAGAAAGCTCTTGGCCTAAACAGATTGTGCACAGTTTGATGTAATATGTTTTTCAGTTAATTCAGCCTACTAATTCATTCTGGGAAAAAACGCCATATATTACTGAATTAGCTCTAAACTGCTATAAAAACACTTTTATTGATGGACATAAGTCACTAGACTAAGGAACTGGCGCATTATGGTTTTGAGAAGTGTATTTCTACACTGTTTTGGATCATGTATCGACAAAATGTAAGAGTGTTATTATCTTTTTTACAGATATATTTGAAGCCAATTTGTTTATTATCAGCTGAGAAACTAAGCCCTTGATTCCGGAGAAACGATATACTGGAAAATTGCTTTTAAGAATATTCAAGCAACTCCTCACTCTCCGGAGTCTTGCAAATGCGTTTCGCTTTCCGTGAACATGTCACATTGTCTAAAATACGAGATGTATACCACTTCAAAGTAAACCAATCTACAAAAGAATGTTAACAAGAATGGAAAGAAGTAGCTAATAGATAAATTACGAAAATAAATAGTCTTGGCTAAATTATAGGTACCAGAGGCTGTGAAATATTTACTAAAGCAACTTATTGAACTGAAGGTCCTTTAAAATTCTCTTGCAAACAACTAATTTTTTAGTCAAAAAACCTTCAGTCGCCGTACCAAGTCAAGAATAGACTATAATCATCTTAATAAGTTATTCAACGCCTTTAGGAGCAATGCAAAAATGCCCTTTTTCGAGTTGTAGTTGACTGGTTGTTGCTTGATTGACTAAGACTTCGCTGATATGCGTCTGATACTCAGCTGCAACAGCTTCTTCCTAGTGAGCAAGTCTTGTCTTAAGTTCATCACCTCAACAATTCAAAAGCTTGTGGCCCTCATAGTTTCTAACATTATCATGTTCCTTGGCTGAGCGTAGTAGCTGGCAAGATCACTCCTCTTTCCTTTTCAGCTTGTTACATACTTGGTCTTAAGAGCTTTTATCTCGGAAAGTTCCAGCCTTTGGCAAACCAGTGAATACTTGAAGATCTGCTTTGGAATCGAAAGACACCTCTAACGTCGGTGTTTTGGATTGCAATTAACTCCTCTGAGAATGCACTGAATACGTATGTTCGGAAGCTACGGGCAAGTCATCCAGCTACTCTTATATCGCGTAGTGCTTTAACGCAAGCTAAAATTTGCCGCTGGCGTATAGCTCACTGTCACCTTAGACTACGGCATCGCTTCAATTATTTGACTATATTGTAGCTAACCGTAATTTGTGAGTTATTTGTAAAATACCCAGTATTAGGTCTAACAAGTAGACAAGTTCAGATCTCCGGCATTGCCGTTCAATAACATAATATGGCTTGCCACTTAATAAAAGACTTGTAGGCAAATATTCCAGTTCTCTCAAGACAAAACGCATTAAGCTCATATGCGTTTATGGATTAAAAGCACATCATTAGCGAGATATTTCAGGCTTTAAGCGATGTGGCCAGGCATTCCAGAATCTTGAGGCCCAATGGTTTTCCTCGCCCTCACTCTTATTAAAAAAAAGATAGTTTCTTCAGGCGTTATTCAAGCTCAAAACACATTCTCTCAACTTCCTTTCAGCTTGTGCTCTTTCCATTCGGTTTTTCACACTTATATATTTTTCGACTTTGATCTGACCACGAAAAAATTCATGTAGAATTAAGGCATGTAAAAATTCTAAAAAATAATTGCGAACTCTGTGGATCGAACACAGGACCTTCAGATTTGCTGTGAGACTGAGCTTTTAACTTCAGTCTGACGCTCTCCCAACTGAGCTAAGTCCGCAGGTTGGTAATTAAAAAAGATTTAGGGTTAGAATCAAATATAGTGTGTACACAGGTTCCTTTTTTAAGAATTGTCGGGTTATGTGCTCCACCACTTTACTCAGAATAATTCATGACTGTCAGGAAAATTTCCGCTACACTTGCGACTGTAAGTTAGGTACTCCTGAGACTAGGTGAAATATTTTCACAGCCAATTTCTCTCAACAATGTTCCTTGTGGCCCAATGGCAAGGCGTTCGCCTACGATTTCTTCATGAAACGCAGATTGGTCACAGCGAAAGATTCCAGGTTCGACCCCTGGCAAGGAAGCTTTTCTTTTTTTGCGTAGTTTGCGTAAGGATATCTCAGCTTTGTGATTCAAAGGCCCACTGTTTTCGCAAACTCGGGAAGTATTCCGCCACCATCGCTACACTAGAAGTCATACAGGCAAGAAAATTGAACAGGCTTTTATCAGACAAGTAAATGAAACTTCTTTCTTCTGGGAGAGTAGTTCGCATAGAGCTTTCTCCTGGTATCATACAACCAGTTAGCGTTGAGGCTAATAGCAGTCTCAGGAAGTATCCCGACACCATCGACGCACTTGAAACAAACACAGCATGTAAGCTGAATTGGTCTGTATCAGACAGAAACTTGGCTGTCCCTCATCTTTGGGTCTAAATAGTTTTTTCAGTCAAAGTAGTTTCCGCATTTAGTTAGGTCATTGAATTGATTTATCTGTTTATCTTTCTTTTGAAATAAACAATTGACACAGTTGTTGAAGTTTCCACATTTATTGAAGACAATCAAGTAATTTCTGTCTTTCTATCTCGCTACTTGTGGAATCACAGAAAGTTACCGAGAAAATTGGAGACAAGATTACATCAACTCTGAAAACTGCAGAGCTGCTCGACAGCGAAAAAAAAAGGCTCAAAGCTATCGTGATCTTTACACTACGCAGAATTGCAAACCTACACCAGCCACGCTACTCTATTGAAGGGGATGCATAAGGCCCCTCCTAAAGAAAAAACAAAATGGAAATTGATGTAAGCCCGAGCTAAAGTGGAGTTTTTAAAATGATCCGGGATTAGATCAACAGAAACATGACTAGTAGTATTTTCCATAGTTCGAAGAGAAAAAAAAATTATCTCCACGGCGACGATTCAACATTGCTTAAAGCATTTTGCAATACTGAGGATGGCTCGTAATAAAAAGGTTAACCCATACTTCCACTTTGAAGGAGATTTTATCCAGGTTTCATAAAATCAGATTTCTTCTAATACTCTAATTCAAGATTGAAAAGATTTTGCAGACACAAAGAGTATTCCGACACCATCACTACATTGGAGCGCAAACGCAAGAAAGGCAGATTGGTATGTATAAGACCAGAAAATGAAGCGTCACTTTTGGGTCATAAATAATTATAACGGCTAGAGTAATATCGACGTTTATCTGGGTTAATCGTGTGATTTATATATCTACCCTGCTGTGTTATATTTTTGTTCGTTCACGTTATTGTGATCACAAATTGAATGTGATTGCGTACTATTCGAATTCGGTTATCTGAATTTGTGGTCTATAAAACGGCTTTTTCTGAACCCGTAGCTTAACATTAGTTTATTATAAACCAGCCATATAAGATGTGAGCATATTTACTGTAATTGGCTTTTAAAAAATTGTAACTAATACCTTTAGGACTTTGTACTGTTTAACCGGCTTAACATAATATAGTTACAGGTAAAATTTGACACTAACTTCATCACTTTTTTGAGCTTACGGAATGTGCTGCAAAATAAGGGTTTCTCATTTAGACAATACTATAAGCGTATACACGGGTTAATAGGATTACTGATTAGTTTGTGGAAACGACTACCAGGCATTCCCAAAAAAGCCAATGCAAGAGGCAAATATCTCATCATCTCACTCAAATGTTCGTTTGATAATGTGTGACCGCGATATTCTGTTAGGCAGTATTATGACTTGACACAGACTGACGGCGATAGTACAACTTTGATCCTGTCAACGACAGTATCTAATAATTGACTGAGGCTCGCACAATTTGTGATTCAAGTTAAGTCCTTCGCAAATGAAAGGCATGGCTTTCAGCGTTGTAAAGAATAAGCCGAGAATTTTGAACATGATAGCAAGTCAAGTTTTACAAGAAATTGGCGAAGAAAAAAGTCATTCGCGTATGAAGTGAACTACTATTATCGGGATGAGAGCAAACAAAAACAAAAGTATTCAGTATGGTTCAAAGTCTAGACGGATGTGCCAACGAATTAGATGTTTATATAAATCGCGCTGAACTTATCAAACTATCAAGCTACCGCAATATAGAGCAACCGCAAGATTAGGAGTTTGAGAAGAATACCTAAGACGCTTTTTCAAGATCATGGAGGTTGTGCTTAAGGAGTTTACATCAAAAATTGAAGTTACGGCTTTTTTACCGGTAAACTAGTCAACGTCTAAATTTCAAAGTTGAATTTGATTCAGATTCAAAGGTCAGTGTCCTGTTCCTGATCTCAAACTGCAGATATAAAAAATTAGAAAAAACTATGAACACCTGGCAGACAAACAAGAGTCACTAGGCTAGGCAAGACTAGAGTAATCTCTACCGGCTTGGTCATTGAATTAGCCTTTCACTTTAGGACCTAGATTGATGATAAGTTTATGGCTTTGGATTTTGAGTTGGTATCGGCAAGCTCTAATGTAGTTTGCAGTGAATTCATCACGCAGCTCAATTGTGAAGTAATGTCAACTTCAGTTTTCAATTAGATTGAATTTCTCGCCGTATTTTGCAATACTGAACCTCTGGCCGATCCACGCCAGAAATGCGGTGCGGTTAATGATAGGGGTACATCCAAGACATGAACACACACTTCAGTGACTGCACAAATAAAATTTCATATGGCAACAACTGAACCCGCATTGGGTACAAAAACACATAGGCAACTAGACTACAATCAGCTACATGTATTTTTGCCTCTTGTAAGCGCCAGGAGGAGATGAAGATGACGAGCTAGGATGCTTTTGTTTTTGCTGGTGGCTTTTTTCTAGCTGCTTTTCTTCTTGTATCAATCTTTGAAGTCTGATTTCTTCTTCGGATGGCTTCGATGCATGCTCTTCCTTCCACCGGCGCCGAAAGTCTTCAGCCTCCGTGTCGTACCTTCTCGTTTTCTCACGAAACTGCTCGGACTTTTTATTGTTTGAATCTTTGATGTTTTTGGTCTGCTTCAAGTAGGGCTCCTTTTTTTCTTCAGGAAACTCTCTCCACATCTTACCCAAGGCTGCGCGCACTTTATTTCGTGCTGCTTTGGCGCTGGGATCATTTGTTTCTTTTTGCTTCTCAGCGTCGCACTCTTGACGACATTTCTCCCAAAAATCTTTTTGAAAAATTAGAAAAGGATTTGCACCAGACCGCTCAGGTTTCATGGGCCTCTCGCCAAGCTCCTTGATCATATCGGTCCGCATGCGCTCATTATCAGAGGCCAGGCGATCTTCCTTCAAACGCTTGAGTTGTGCTTCAGGGCTATTTTCGTCAACGGCTTTGGAGACTGGCTTGTATTGGTTTGCTGTCATGGGATATCGAATCGCAGGATCGGTAGAAATCGAAGGAATAAGAGAAGAAATTTGTAAAGGCTGCTGCGCTTCCGGACCTCGAGGATTTGGAGTTCCGACTATTGATGAGCTGGGAGTAACATGACTTGACAGGCCAGAAACGGAATGTTGTTGGTGCTGCTGCTGCTGCTGGAAGTATCGAGCATTGCTTTGGTGTATGTAGTCTTTGGCTGGACAAAGCGGCTGTGGAATGGTGATTTCGCCAATCAGACTGGTAAGCACTTCATTTGCAGCCCGAAGACCTGAGAGATATGCTCCATGAACGGTAGCCGGATGAGAACGGGACGTGGCTTCACCAGCAAAAAATACTGAGTCACCAATGGGACGGGCAAGCAGATCATAATCTGCACCAGTTGCTTCAAGTCCAAGATATGAATAGGAACCACGCGAATAGCGGTCAACTTGCCATCTGGTCACAATGGATTCCACAAGAGGCGTTTCTCTAACTTCAGGATAAACCACCTCCAGCGAGCGTTGTGCGGCCTCTACGATAGTTTCGTCACTTTCGTTGGCAACAAGTGGAGCCGCGGCACCAGCAATGACACCAATTAAGCAAGGCTTGCCAACTGACTTTGTCACGTTGTGAAAAGAATAAAACATCCCGCGTGTATTCTTGTAGCTTTCTTGGTCGTACCTGTCTTTGCCCTGATGTGGCTGAGAAATGGCAATGATGTCGCGACTCTCATCCCAAAATGCACGCTCATACACCAAGCAGACTTTGTTCATCACACCAAACCCAAGACGCTCAATACTGTCTGACTTCCATTTAGGTAAGTCTGGAATAAATTGAATAGTTCTGTCCTTGAGAACACCAAGAGGAACCGTTACAACGACGCAGTCAGCTCTGATTTGTTCACCGTTTTCCAAAAATACCTCAGCGTGATCATTTGAGTACTCCACAACGCTTGCGCAAGACTTGAAACGAACATCCAGTTTTTCAGCATATGTATAAAGGCCACGAGCTAAAGACATGTACCCATTTTTCACGACAGATGGATTTCCCGTGAACGCCTTGGGAGCGTGTTGATTCCAATTACCTAAGCTAAGATTGTCTAGACATGTCGCGCTCTCGTTCTCTAGATTGGCGTAATACCAATTTAGAAGCCTTAACTCTTGAGGTGTTATTTCGGATATTTCTTGTAGTTTTCGCAACAAAGCATCCATACTCATACCAAGACTTGGGTACATTCCAAACTGGGGCTCAGGAGCAAGATGAATCACTGTGTCATCAGCTACACCTGGCTTGAGGCGGATACCAATTTCTTTCAAAAACTGAACTTCGATTTTACCTGGGTTTTCACCACTCCATTCGGAATCAGACTTGTAGTCCGATTCATCCAACTGATTATCTTCTAAGTTACCCCTTTCCTCTGATTTTGCAATGGTAATAGACTCCTGGTATGTATCGCGAGGGTCTTTAGCAGCTCTAATCAGTACCTCATCGCCTTTGGCCGTTTTTGGTGGTCGTACAGGATTTCGAAACTGCGACACGCGCTCCAAAAGATGCTCAAATAATTTTCTTGCTCTTTCTTGCTCTTCAGAGCTTACCTTGTCTTCGCTTAAGGCATCATGAATGACTATATCTTTGTTGATCTTTTCAACAGGTAGGCCTAGCTGGCGGCGAATCAAAACAGCCAGAGGGTTTCCGTTTCCATACCCGGGGACGACATGCGCACCAACATCCACAGCATAAGAGGGATCAGATTTGAGATGTGCTGAGTATATGCGGCCACCAATTCGCCTTCTGCCTTCGATAACAAAAATGCGTGGCGTATCCTGATATTCCGCAAAATGTCGGGCTTTTCTATTGAATAAATTGTCAAGTTGGCGCGCACAACTAAGTCCTGATATACCTGCTCCAATAATAACCACAGTTTTGCGTGGTTTGCGCTGTTCTTCCGGAATAGGATTGTAAAAGTCAAAGCTTGGGTACTCAAAGCACCCATAATTGATGTACCCGTTCCTGATAAGCCAGTCGTAGGCAACTTCAGCCATGTTGAAGAAGCGTTCTTCACGAGCACAACCAGCAGCCTCTGACCTAGTGACGTTGACCTTGGGATTTGACAGCCACAGCCTTAATATGCCACTGCGAATGTTGAGATATGTTGTTACATGCAGTGGGCTGAGGTGCGCTCGGAGCAAATTGTACTCTCCAATATGCAAGCTGAAAGGATTGAGCCTAGAGGAGATGGCAGCAGAGATGCATTGTTGTCCGTAATGCGCGCTACTAACATCTGTAGGGATGGAAGATTTGGCCTTGTACTTCTGTCTTATGATCATAAGTTCCGCCTCATGAGGAGGCATTGGCGAGAAATAACTGTTATCAGAGGGGGAGTCACCTTGGAGCCGGGTTACTGGAGGAGAAAGAAGAGGTTGGTTGTTCAGCAATTGAAGTTGCTGAGTTGGTGGAAGAGGTAGCGATGAAGGGCCATGTTGTGGAGAAAATTCTCCGTTGTACATATTCTGCAACGAAGATGGTTGATTGGGACGAGATCCAACGGCATAAAGTCCAGGCGATACGACGGAATTTTGCTGGTGTGAAGTGGGGAGTATCGGCGGAGCAGACGACTGAGAAGGTCGAGGGGGATGACTAGAAGGAGCCATGTTGCGAAGCAAGTCGCTGTATTGCTCAGAATGAGAAGCATGATTTTGCTTAAGCAGTTGTTGAGAGTGCTCTTGATTGTGCTTAAGCATAGCCTGCTTCATGACTTGTTGGTTTTGATGAGGTTGACGGGAATTCTGTTGCTTTTGTTGCTTTTGGCGATCCTGAAGCTGCTGCTGATGTTGCACGCTCTGTTGTCTTGCATACTGCGCGTAGCTTTGGAGAGCTTGAGAACTTTGAGAAGACACGCCATTGCCGTTCAATTTAGGCGTCAGAGATGTCCGCTGATTACTTGATTCCCCTTGATATTGAAAAAATGAGGGGTCACTTCCAATGTTGGAATTGACCGAGTAATCAGTGCCATCGGAAGGAGGTAGAGGGTCCTGAGATGCAGATCCAGAGTTAGGCCGCTTGTCTGTATCATACATAGCCCACAAAGGCTGCATAGTGATATTCTGCATGGACAAGTCGTCTCCCTCCATGACTTTTGAGTTCATATATGGCGGTTGTTGTTGGCGTAACTGTTGTTGATGTGAGCGGGTCTGGACGGGATGTTGGTTTTGATTTTGCCTGAGTTGAGGCTTGCGCCGCTGAGGAAACTGGTGAGACTGAGACTGATATTGATTTTGTGTTAGGTTGCTCGTGAGATCAGTAGTAGCATCATTCATAAACGAGTCCAACGAAGAGTCCAAAAGTATGTCTCCAGCCGTGCCAGTGACAGGCACCGAGCTTCTTGCAGATGAATCGAGAGACACGCCAAAATCGAAATCATCTGACATATTCAACGCGTCGTCTATTAGCGAGCCACTGCCACCTACTCCACCAGATATAATAGCGTTATCGGGCTCATTATTGATAAGTTTGGGGAGGTCGTTGTCAACAGGGTCAAAAGCGTCAGAGGTAAACTCAGAAGGGATAACTAAGTCATGCCTTGAGTATCTTCCTGACATTTGGTTGTCCATGTTGCTTGAACCAATTTACTTCCGAGCAAACTGTATTACAATCAAAATAGGATTGTGAGAGCGGTTTAGCTTCAAATATTGTAATCAGCCATTGAATTAGATGAGTGATCTATGCACCAAGGGTTAGAATGCTTCGCAAGTGTTGGCAGAGTCTATATTACGAACCTCGTGTATTCAAAGACACCTATCAGAGCTGTCAACAGTAAAATGTAGGTAATCGAAGGAGTATCGAGAAAGAGGCAATAATAGAAAGCGCGGATGAAGCCAAGAAGGAAAGATTTAAGATTCGGAATGAAGAAGACGATGTGTCGAAGCTGAATCCACAAGGTACCGAAGAAAAAGATACGTTAGAACCAAAAGGCTTGAAGTA
Source organism: Geotrichum aggregatum (assembly GCA_030564925.1). Taxonomy (NCBI): domain Eukaryota; kingdom Fungi; phylum Ascomycota; class Dipodascomycetes; order Dipodascales; family Dipodascaceae; genus Geotrichum; species Geotrichum aggregatum. The sequence goes on along the minus strand of JAJMAH010000137.1, from coordinate 18,036 downwards.
TTTAATTTTGGTTCGGCAGCAGTTGTCGTCCGTACGTAGATAAATAAGCCAAATAATAAATTGAAAAAGTATTATGGCTTTATTGCTTGGTTCAAAAAGGCCAACACCAAGAGCTTATCAAATAAATAAAGAGCGACAGGGCGTCGAACGATAGTAAAAAGAAGCTAAAGACTCTTGTGGTCTTTCTCGTAGATTCTGGACGTGAAAATTGAGGAAACGACAATCGATTGATCGTTTGCACTGGACAGATCTTATGCGCTTAACGCTATGACACTTATGCAACCCCAACCCATTTGCCTCAGCGTTGTTTCAAAGCCCTTCTCAGACGAACTTCAATTTCGCTAGATTTACAACTCGTCAAACGACTCTTTCTCTTTAGAGCTCTATACTAGTACTTTCTATTTCGCTTGCAGTTCAGGCAAATATAACAATGAAATTCGCGACACTTTCTGCTACGCTTGTCTCCGCAATTATTTTGGTAGCGGAAGGTCGTCAGTTCCAAGTAAATAGGAACTCATTTGTCGTGAAGGGCGACAGAGACCTCCAGCTTGTGAAGCGCGAGCCTCGTGAACGACTCATCAACAAAGAGGACTTTATTGTAAACTCTGAAGACTTTGACCTATCTCTTGAGAAACGAGGCCATCATGATTCTAACAAGAAGGCCCATAAGAAGGCTCACAAGAAGGCTCACAAGAAAGCTCACAAGAAAGCTAACAAGAAGTGTTCGATGTCCAAGACGTCTAAGTCACACCACGGTTCTATTTTAGAGTTTGTTAGTACCACGGTTCAGAATTTAAAGAACTACTGGGGTCTTTTTGGTGTTCAACTACAGCAGCAACCTCTTCTGGAAGCCCCCTTCCTAATGCAAGACGGCATGAATACTGACAGTATCACTGACCTCACCACGGAAAATCCCGCACAGGGCGAGGCGCCCAAGGGTGGCCCTACTCTACTTCGTACTGCGTTGACTACAAATCCTGACATCTATAACTTCGCAGCCTACATTCGTGATACCACTCTGTATAGCGGCCGCTTCAACAATGAAAAGGATTACACTGTTGTGTTTGCCCCAACTAATGAGGCACTCGAAAAGCTTTCAAGTAAACCTTGGGAGTTTCCAACCCCAGTGAAAGGGATTAATGACAAAGAAGACGAGGAAGTCATTAAGTCCAATGTCAAGAACTTTATTTCCTCTCACATTTCGTTCAACCGCAATCTAGAGGTCGGCTCCTATGTCACGACTACCAACGGAGTTGTTATCGCTCTTACTGAGACGGATGAACGCCAGACGGTTCTTGCGATTGATTCTGAGGGGCGCTCGCTTGCTGCTGATATTGTTGGTCACATCAAGACTGGGAATGGCGATATCTATGTCATTGACAAGTGTTTGATTAAGCCATAACTGTGCGGAATAGTCAAGCCATTACGATGGTTGGGTTTGATTTTTTTTTATTTTATTTAATTTTTTTAGCTTGAGAATATGAAATGGAGTGGTATGTGATTTGCTTACTGTGAGAGGCTAGTAGGAAAGAGTATTAGTGAGATTGTAGTTGTAAGATAGAATTGAATTGAATTGAGTTGTCGCCACGATTCACATAGCTGGTGCTTTAGGTCAATAATACAGTAGCAGCACTCAGTTCCAAGTCTTGAGAAGGATCCCTTGCCAGTTTGTAACTGATTTTATCTCGCGCTTGTGTAATGAAATCATGCATGTGTCTCATAATGCCTGCCAACAGCTCAAGTCCAAGCTTGTGCTGCAATGCTGTAAAACGCACGTAATAGTACCCTTACCAGCTTTTGAGAAATGACATGGCTAGCAAGTTGTTATTGTTGCTTAGGTTTTGGTCTCTACATATATGAGCTAAAGGTTGGCCGTAATTTATATTTAGCGCTCTCTAACATTTGGCAGTGTTTGCTTGCGTGGAATTTGTCGCCACACCTTGTGTAGAGTTCATGAACTATGCAGCTTTCTAGTTCTTTTGAGCGATTTGCTACGATTCGGACTATACTCTGGTATACTACACTCTGGTATACAATACTTGGCATGTTCAGCTCAGATGGTTAATTTTCAGGAATAACACCTCCTCTTCGTCAAAGTTCCACCACATGGTTAGGCGGTTTTGGTTCACTCATCTGACAGATCTCGACATCTACGGATACACACATTCCCAAGTCGGTGAAGTTTGTAATCGTTGAGCTACAAACTGCTGAAAAGATTGCGCTGATTAGCCATTGAGCTAGAAGCCTATGTGCGCAACCGATTAGCGAGCATATGTACCATATAAGCTCCGTCACTTCCGGTAGCTCGGACGATCACGCTATAGCCTACGTAGTACTATACTATATTGTGTCCGTCCAGGAAACAATAGACTACAAAACTCGAGACGTTTTTCTCTCGAATTCAGGCTTGATGTTAACAATTAAGCTACGTAAAACTTACCAGATCCTTACGGAATTAGAAGTATGCTCGTTTCCTAAACTAAATGTAGCAAATGTTAGTGAGTTTCTGGCGCACGAAGCCTGTTTCTTATGGGCTGGAGAAGTCTAGGTACTTCTGGGCACCGTTTTTAAGAACAGTTAGACCTTTTCCTTATCCGTTACAAAAACCTGAACTGTCCCTCTTCTTTAGGTATAAATAGTTATTACAGCTTGTGTAGTCTCATCATTTAGCCAGGACATTAAATTGATTTATTATTATTATTATTATCCGTTACAATGCAATATGAAACCGTCATGGAAATGAACGTTGCCTGCCTAGCTGTGATTTGTACATTTTCTGTACCGTACCTACAAATTCAGTGCATCAAAGCAGTCTACTGTCAAGACGGCTGCAGTAGACTCTAAACAAGACATCTAGTATAATATTTATGATCTTTCTGGGGCGCACCTAAGGCTCTATGATAGAGGCCTTGAATTTTGATATCTAGAACACATCTATAGCTACGATACAAAACTACAGGCGTTGTGACTGTGCAAATCGAGATTTCAGAGGACATGGAGTTTCGTCTACCGTGGCTCTACAGATCCTGCCAGGTACATTATATTGACTGTGCAGTAGACTCTACTCTATTCTAGACTAGTTAGTACCTCAGTTTCCGCAGACTCTGCTATAACCCATAAAAGGTCTCCTTTAATCTACTGTAGCTGATTCATGTGCGTCAAATGAATGAGCAAGCTTACGTCACTCTACCATTGCAACTTTGCGAGCTCGCAGCGCGCAAAACTCTAGACTAGAACTTGACCCAAATTGAGCCTCAGTAGACTGGTCTACCTATTGGCGCATCAATCTCAAGATCTCAAGTAGAAATTTTTAAGAAAGCTTAAGGAACGGTAGACCCGTGCATTTAGGGTTGACGCACAGAAACCTAGCTACATGGAAATAATTAAGCAGTTCAAAATGCATTCTATTTTAGTTTATCCAAATATCAGCCTCAAGCCTTTCAAGGATTTCATAACTTTATATCCACAAGCACATCGTTTTCGTCCTTGCACTTGTACTTGTCCTTGTTGTTATTATCTTTCTAGTTTACATCGAAGTAACATATATGCAGATTCAATTTCCAAGTATTTTAGATCGTAGCCAAGCGCAGCTGTCATGAGCCTAGGACAAGATCTGGGACCCTCAAGTAACTCAGGAATGAAGGTTTTACCAAAAAGCTTGATATGTGAGAGTTCACTTCAAGAGTCTCTGTGTACCAAAACCAGAAGCAATAAACCAAACCTGAAAAAGTGAACTGAACCCTGAAACTCTTATAACGTAGATCAGCCGAATGGGTGTGCAATTGTTAGGTGTAAAGGGGACTCAGAAAGAGAACGTGGCCTTGCGCTGTCAAAAACAAACTTTTTTGGCAGGCCTTTTCGCAGCTTGGTCAACAAACATGCAAAAGCTTTTTTGTATTCAATCGAGCAAAGAGTTCTTATACAATTTTGATGGCAAAATTCAGCTCGTTTTTAACTCACGGTTAATCAACAACAGACTTTTAATCGACTTCTTGTAGAGACTTTCCCCATTCCATTAATTGAAATATCAACGTCATGTTGGGTGATATGCTGCCAGCTCTGGACTTGACCCACTCGTAAGATTCGTGCAAATCCCACTGTTGCATTCGCATAACATATGCCACTATTAGGGAAGCAGACCGGCTCACGCCGCACTGGCAGTGCACCAAAATCCGCTTGCCTTCTTGCGACCGCATCCTTATTAGATCTGTCAACATGTCCAAATCGTCAGTAAGTTTTGAATTGTGGTCCCAGGGAACGTAGACATATTCCGGGACCGCCTCAGGCGCTGATTTGCCAGGGTTACATGTGGACAAAGTAGACAAGGACTGCCAACTGGAGTCTTCATGCGCGAGTGGGCTCAAGGCAGTTTCACTCGACGTGAGTGGTGACGACATAACATGGTCTGAATTTGATTCGAGTGATGATGGAGGCGATGAAGGGAGAGATGAAAAATCGTCAGAATAAGCAGAGTATGCCTCGCACGAACTACTAAATGACACTGATGACTTGAGATTGCTTGAAGATATTGGTGGACCCGACGGCTCGTCAAATGGATTTTTGACCTCGCGAGCTACGTTGATTATCACGTCAAACTTGGCGGCTTCCTCCCTCGTAGGCTCAGAATAGAGGTAGATGTTAGGCTCGCAAATGAAAAGAGGACCATTCGGGTACACGTTTACACCTGTTTCCATGCATTCTTCTTGGCACGACGGAGGAACAGGGTTTACGACGACAACGCTGTTTGAATGATATTGCGAAGGTGGATGTGGTGACAGCGAGTCATTTGGAGGAAATGTAAAAGATGACGGGGGCAACAGGCTAGGGGGGTTAGAACTTTTGGGCGAGCGTGGTATTTTGAGTGATAGAGTGCGAGACAGAGCTGGCTGTTTTTGGAGCGTGGAGTGGGCGGTGGAGCTATAAATAGAAGACACGTTTGTCGTGCCTAAAGACTTTAGCCTGGCAGTTGGAGGTGATCGCGAGCGGTCCAAATGCGAACTAGACGCTTTCTTTGGAGAACAGATCATTTTGGAAGAGTGTGCTGAAATGTCCTGCTTGCGAATGCCTGAGCCAGAGGCTGGTGGTATGCTTGTTTGTAGCAGAGCCAAGTCCATGGCGGAAGCGGCTCGCATGGGGGCAGTATGTAAGTTGAGGGGGTCAGATGCGCCAGGAAGGTTGGGAAGGTTGAGAGAAAGGTTTTTTGCGTTTCTTGGGCGGCGATAGGTATTTGAATGTTTTGGCAGCTGTAGAGGCTTTGATGGTGGAGGAAGTGAAGTAGTGTTATTTTTAGAAGACGTTACTGGGCCAGCTGTTTGAAGTGTCTGTGACAAGGCTGGGGTAGGGTTAATGTTTTGTGCGGCCTGGGAAGCGCTGTCGTTGTCTATTTGCAGAGAGGCCAGGGCAAGCGAGCGCATGATATATACCACAGACAAGCTTTAGTTAAGGGAGCTTGTTTAGCGAAGCGAGCTCAGCGAAGGGTGCGTTTCGTAGGGATCGATTTCGAATGATGTTTCAGATTTCTAGTTCCAGATTTCGAATTTCGAGTTTCGAATTTCGAATTTCGAATGAAAAGATTCCAGCTAGCACGATTGCAGGAGTATGGCAGGCGAGAAATAGACGTGGCAGAAATCACTGGCTAATAAGGCATTCCAGCAGTTGAGGGTCCAAAGGATGTACTGTGAAGAATTTGTAGATGCGACCACTATCAACAGTGTGTGAAGAATGGCTGATGGTGTTGCGCAAGGCGTAGCCAGTAAGGCGTGCAGGGCGTAAAGTGTTGTGCGCACAATACAGGAAGGAGTGGATAGAAGCGTAGCTCACGTATCTGAAGTGGCGCTCGTTCACAGGGCCGCTCGATGGGTTTGAAGGTGAGTGTTTGAACGTTCAAAGTGTGTTTGATGACAGGAGAAAGAAGAAGATGTCGAAAGCAAAAATTAAAATAAAAATTAAGAAAAAAATTAAAATAAATAAAACAGCGGTCCATGGAGCTAAATTTACCTTGTTCAAACTAATGCACGTACCTACATGTGTAGCCATAGCGACCACTCTAAAACAGGACACGAAACCATCCAGAATAGAACTGCAGCATTATACAATCCTTGTGGTTAAACACCTTACCGCCCAAGCGAGGCCAAGCACAGAATTCACTGAGTAAGTAGTTACTTAAGTAGCTATAATAAGGTGGCTATGTATGTATACGTACAGCATGCCTCTCGGGTCTTGACTGCGAGGCCAGTCTAAGGCAGTCATAAGGGGGGCATAAGGCAAGGTACGGGCGATCACTGGTCACGGTTCTAGGAACTTCCAGCAGATCTCGAGACGAGGCTCACGCCTGTGCCCACTGCTCCCTGCTGAGCTCTGTCATGTTCTTGTGGCCTTAGCCATGGCATCATAAATAGTTCATAAGTACACGTAGTTCATTACTATTATCAGTATCAGACACCTGGTACTGCAAGTCTTTCCATCATGAACAAGTCGAACTGCAGCAACGTCAATTAACGCTCTTGTTCCTGCTCATAATCTTCGTCATTATCGTCATCTGAATCATTTGAGTAGTCATCTCAATCATCGACACCTTCGTCTTCTTCATCTAGGTCCCCATCTTCTTCATCGTGGTCGTCTTCCCCGTTGTCATTGATACTGTCTTCTTCGTACACCCCTTCTCGAACTATGTCCTCATGGTTGTGTAGATTTCTCGCTCTTCCTGAAGCTTGGCCTCTCATAATCAAGCTTTCAGTATCAAATGGCATGTGCTGCTCTGGCTGAAACCCCGTGTTCAACACGCTGTTATAATCGCTTCTTTGGTCATGCTGAGCATGCCGTTGATATGATAGGACCTGATGCTGAACCTGACGTTGAGCCTGTTGAATCTGTTGAGACTGGCTTTGGGGCATCTGCGCCCCACTTGCGGACTCCACGTCCAGAGAATCCACAGAAAGCGCTCCTGAGTTTTCAGACTTTCCACTGTTCTGAAAAGCTCGGAATTGTGCCATTGCTAGCTTGATTTGAGTCTCCACCAATTTCAATTCTGCCTTCGCTTTGCGGTGCGCTATGCTGCTACTACTACAACCGGTTGTACTTGTACCACTTCCGCTCCCACTATCACTAACCCCAGAGCCCTTGCTTCGGTCTACATCCTCTTGCTTGCATCGCTCTAGTTTACGCCTGTGAAGTTCTGACTTGAGGCGTGCAATGTCAAGCTCCAAGCGCTCGGTTTTGAGAAGCATACGTTGGTTTTGCAGGCGGAGACGCTCGAGCTCTGTGCGCTCAGGAGACGGAGAATTGAGGCTGAAAGTAGAGGCAGATTCTGCTTCTCGAGGCGGTTGGGGGATTGCTTGTTGATGCTGTGACAAATTACCTGAGGAATTGGAGTCTAGCTGCTGTTTGGTATGTGTTCGTGTCTGGAGGGCGCTTGAGCTAGCATAGTCGGACTGAGGGTGCGAAAGGCCATGTGCTAGCTGATCGGTTGTTTCGTTTGAAAAAGAATGCGGCAAATTGGGCGATACAGTACTTGTACGTCTCATCGAGTCATCAAGCTGAAGTTGATGGTGGTGGTGCTCAAGTGTATGCTGAGGAAGTAGCTGGCGCTGAGTCTGATCTTGGTGCTGGTAAGGAAATTCCTGGCCACCATTGTCAGGTATAGTCATTTGGGGCGACGTAGACCGACTTGTGCTCTTGCATTTAGAGATCATGTCCTGGATGGCAAAGTAATCTGGAAAGTCATTTTGAATGCCCACTAAAAAGAAAAAATTATTTGTTAGCGTTACGATGCCTTCAACACGTTTCTTTTTCCAAAAAAAAAATTGGCGTTTGGGAATCATTTATGACGCCGGCTTTGCAGACTTTGAAAATACTTACTTCTCACTTCGGTCGTCATAAAGCTGCTTTCTCCGCCGTCCAGCCAACGAGCCTTCACTCTTCTATATTTTGCCTTGATATTGTTGACCTTGTGCCGTATGTTTTCTGCCGTTATTTGGGGGTTGTCATGATACACAGCATCTTTGATTTTCTGGGCATGCAGAACGCTCGCCTTGGCCCAAACCTGCGGCAAGTGCTCAGCGCTCCACGTCATTAGCAAACGATTCTCGCTAGGTGTCCACACATAATTTGTAGGGTTGCGCTTTTTGGAAGAAGAATAAGGAGAGTCAGCTGCCGAGGAATTGGTACTGTTGAGAGTTACGGATACAGCTGCTCGCGAAGGCTGGGGCTGATACTGGTGTTGGCGCTGCTGGTGCTGGGCAGTAGAAGTGGATCGGGCAGATATAGTTCGTTTTATGCCTGCTCCCACTGGCGTTGAGGACGATGAAGAAGTGAGAGATACAGAGTTAGGTGCCTGACTTGTAGGAGGGTTCGCCATGAATATGAATGTAATGTGTTATGCGTAGTTGGTAGCTGAGAAATAAGATGAAGGCGTGTGGTTGAAAACTTTACCATATAGCTAGAGACTCTAGTAGAGAGTGATGTGTAGATACATGGGAACAGCACAAACTAATCGGGCACCCCCAGAGCATTCAAGAGCGAAGAAAACAATTTTGAGCTTAAGAAATATGAATGAGAGTGGAATGGGAAAAAAAAGAGTAGAAGAAAGGGTCTCTAGAGTTCACAGAAAGTTAGGAGACAAACGGAAGAGGTTTATTGAGAAAATTTCAAGGCGGATAAAGATCAAGGGCCCTAAAATCTACTAGTAGACTAGTTGGCAGAGCAGCCACGGCCGCCCGTAACAAGGAAAGCTGTCATACAAACAATGAAATCACGAAGCATCCAGTGTGAACCACGAGAAAGAAGAAAAGGAAGAAGAAGAAGGGCAGAAGTGGGTTGTGCTAGTGGCGATATGAATGCATTGAGTTTCTGTATCACAGGCTACCCGTACTCCAAACTTTGAAGGACGGACAATCGTTTTCACCAGATTCGGCCTGGATTGACTTCTGCTTCGAAGGCAGTGGGCTCGTCTTAGCGCTGTTCAACGCTGTTCAACGCGGTTCAATGAGCATCTCATAATACAATAATTTATGGACTCTCGTGATGAGAATTCCAGACAACCAGAGGGTCTTCTTCTTCTGTGCCCTTTTCGTGGCCCCAATACGATGTAGATAGATCAGCCACCCCTTTAACTTTGCCAGTATGGGCTGTCCATGTCAAAATTAATCGGGCTAACAACATTAGATCCAGAACGTTAACGTTAACATCAACCAAGAGATCCGCCAACCCCTTTATTTTTCTCTTCCTCCAAGTCTCGGCAGAAATATCGAATCTGGAAGAAATGACGAGGACAATCGAAGGACAGTGATCTCATGCGCACCAGCAATAATAAGCGTGATAGATCTGGCATAAGCTTCAGAGCAAGCTCGAATATTAAAAAATAAAATTGACAAATATTTCAAAGCCATCTAATCACGCCGTATGGCCCTCACATATACAGCCGGTAGCAGGTTCAGGCCCGGCGGCGGCGCTGGGGAAACGGCGGATCTCTGCCTGAGCTCAAAAACGGCGCGCATGAAACCCTCACGGTGGCTATGCATATGCCTTTGTGTAATAACACACACTAACAGTACCCGATTACAGCTGGTAGATCTTCAGCTTCTAATAAAGCTTTGTTCTACAAGAGGTGCCAAAGTGGTCCAGGTGTAAGTCGCAAAGCTCAAGTTGCTAAGTGCAAGTTGCAAAGTGCCACAAAAAATGCCAAGTGTAAGTCGTAAAGTTCAAGTTACAAAACCCATCTAAGCAGCTGAAACTCAATTTCACGTGTCCCTAGACTCCGCACCCCCCGATTGCCCAGCTTCAACAGACAACTTCTGAAGCCCACCATTTCCACCAGTGGCTCCTGGTCCCTTCACGACAATTGCTGTGCTCAAGGTTGAGAATATCTGCAAGCGCATATTGTAATTGCCTTCATTGCTGTAGCTATACCGTCTAGTCCACCAGGTGAGTAAAACTCTGTCTAGTGCCTACTTTATTCCTCAATCGTCGCGCTATTCCAGCAGTTATTGCACGTCTTTGGCCCTTTATTATTTTGCTTGTCATGGAAACGTTCAGAAGACGCTTGCCATCTGCCTGGAGACGCTCAAATACAGCCTAAGTGCGGTCCAAGAGCTTCTTTTGTCGTCCTCAGCAGTCGTCGTTGCTGCCTTTGTGTTCTTCTTATCCGTCTCCTATCAGCAGCAGCAGACCCAGCCAGTTTTCGCATTACCGCTTTTGGAACTCTCGCTTAGACATTGTATGATAGTGCACTTCTCATGATCGTGATCATCTCAATCTTCGATGGGCCTCTGATTCCATAGCATGACTCCACCATACCTCTGTTCTTGTTTTTTTTCAAGCCTCTCATGTATAATGACTTCCGCGACCAGCGTGCTAACCGCAAGCTGCAGGTTCCTATCAAACCCGAGCTCTACCAGCACGGGCAATCTAATATAGCACAAGCCATCCATTTACCACAACAGGGAACTTTACAGCACAACCAACTATATAAACAGTCGTTCCATCAGCATCCTGCGCAAATGCCTACAATGTTCTTGAGTCCGCTGGCCGGCTTCAAATCTCGCAAAGACAAGACAAGACAAAAAGTCCTTGACACATACGAAATAGTCGGCTATATTGCAGCGGGAACATATGGAAAGTGAGTTTTTATCTGCATAGTGCAAGTGGAATATTTTCAATGTGCTAACATCAGACAGGGTCTACAAAGCCAAGTCAGTAGCGTAAGTGTGCTCAGAGCTGGTGAGCTTTGTTTTCGATCATTCCCTAACTTGGCTCTAGTGCGCCTGAGAAACTATACGCCATTAAAAAGTTCAAAGCAGACAAGGAAGGTGAAGTTGTGCATTACACCGGTGTGTCTCAGTCAGCGTGCCGAGAAATGGCGGTAGGTTAGCAGCTCTGCTTGATTGGCTTCCCGCTAACTAGCTAGTTGTGCCGCGAGTTAAACAACAACAACGTCGTCAAACTTGCCGAAATAATTCTGGAAGATAAGTGCATATACATGGCATTTGAGTATGCTGAACATGATCTACTAGTACGTAATGATACCAGGACAGCTTCCGTGACGGTTTTTGCAACTAACGCCAATTAGCAAATCATACAATACCACACCCACCCGGATAGGGAGCAAATTCCGGAATCTATTCTCAAATCAGTGCTATGGCAAATCCTCAATGGCGTGTCGTATTTACATCAGAACTGGGTTCTCCACCGTGATCTCAAGCCTGCCAACATCATGCTCAACGCTGATGGAGTGGTGAAAATTGGCGACTTGGGCCTTGCTCGTCTTTTTAGCGATCCTCTACAGTCGCTCTTGTCGGGTGACAAAGTCGTTGTTACAATCTGGTACCGTGCGCCGGAGCTGCTTCTCGGAGGTAGACACTATACTCCGGCAATTGATCTCTGGGCTGTGGGCTGTATATTTGCGGAACTGATTGCTTTGCGACCTATTTTTAAGGGCGAAGAGGCTAAAATGGACAGCAAAAAAGTTGTACCCTTCCAACGCAATCAGTTTCAAAAAGTCATTGATATATTGGGCACCCCTACAGTAGAACGATGGCCTGCTTTAACAAAATATCCAGAGTATCCTGCATTCCGAACTCTAAAAACAGCACCATCAAACTTGGAATCGTGGTACCGAGCCATTGATGGGCCAAGCAGCAAAACCAGTAGCAGTGGTAATACAAATGGTAGCGTCAATAATAACAACTACAAAGTCCCTCGTGGAGGCGGCGGTCTCGACTTGCTTTCCAGTCTGTTTGAATACGATCCTGCCAAACGGCTCACCGCGCGCGACGCTCTTATGCATCCTTACTTTACAGAATCACTACCCAAAGTGACGCCGAACGCCTTCTCTGGCCATGAATACAAGTACCCCGCGCGCCGCATCTCAAACGAGGACGTGGATATCAAGGCGTCAACTTATTCGGGGGCGAAGAGAGGTGCAACGGGAGTTGTTGGAAATGGAAATGAGGAAAGTCAGACGAGAAAAAAGCTCAAGTGAAGACCCACAAGGCTACTAGTTACTACCCTGGGTATTTGGGATCTGGTTCATCGAAAGCGACTTCAGCCAGAGCGAATGAAATCCATCTTTTTTATATTTGCAAGCTAAACTCGGGAGTTTCTTGTAAACTAAGTCAAGCCTCAATTCCTGGTGCTTTTGGAAAGACTGTCGCAAGTACAGCCGTAACATCTACCTGATATTACTGCGCTCAATTGGTCTGTTTGCAATGAACACTGAAAGACCATAAGTCTGTGCTAGTACTGATGGATTAGTAGTTCCTCGCAAATGCTGTTGCTGCGCAAACCTGGCCTAAGTCTCTTCAAAGTTTGAGCCTCTGAAAAGGCGTACATTAAAAATATATGATCTTGGCCACTCAAATTACAGAACGAGTTGAAATACAGAGATTCATCGATTGAGAATCTTGTAATTGCGGTTTGTTGGGTCGAGCGTATTTTTGGCTGTTGGAATTGGATACAGGCCAGATCAGCTAGCTAGACCCACACGACTTGGCTTATAATTGAGGCCTGCTGGTCCTGAAATTTCTAGTTTTTCGTGAAGACGAAGGCGTTTCGTTTTTCTAAATAAGTGTGACATTAATCATACAGGGGACGACCTATTTCGGATCTGCATTAACGCTTGGTACGGAGGTATCAATGAAGGCAATATTATACAGGTAGATTAGATTGACTGGTATCTTTTGCCAGCCGTGAAGTTTACTGTAGTTTATGGCATACTGAAAGCTTTTGAGCTGTTGAGCGTATCTAGCCTCAAGTTTTTTTCAATTATTCAAATGATCCATGAGGTTTTTCCGCTTTTGTTCTCTCTTGCTGTACATTTCTAATTCTTTGAGAAACCATGGAACCCTCTACTCGCGAATTCTATCGAACATTAAGAAAAGAAACTTTATTATCAGCCGTTTGTCAGCATAAGCATTTCATATTATTATGCAAGAATGACAAACAAACTTAGCGGTTACACGGCTGACAAAAATAAGCTTTTGCATGTGCTTAAATTTGTGAAGGAACTGTAAAAAATGTGTAAACTATGACGGAAAAAAAAAGCTCACACGCTCGCTTCGGCGTAAATCCCATATCAAGGGTGAACTGATCATGATGATACAAGTGCCAGAACACTCTAGATAATAGATCATTGGTATATAAAAGAGGCCGAATTTTCCTTGGATTTTTGAAATCTCTTTTTTTCTTAATTCACTCTCAACGCTCAGCTCAATTCATAGCTAGCCGCATCACATTACAGTCACTTTCTTAAAACAAGATCCAACAACACAGTAAATCACAAATGACTACACCCAAGAGTTTTGTTCCTAGATCTATTGCCAAAACCGTTCTTGCTCGCGAACAGTCTGAAGGTATCGGCGCCCGCGTGAGACGTTCAATTGGAACCATGTCTGTTCGGAACTTCACACCTTTTCTCATGCTCGATCATTTTAACGTTAGCCCTGAAGCTGGGTTCCCAGATCATCCCCATAGAGGCTAAGAAACCATCACTTATATGATGAAAGGTCGTTTCGATCACGAGGACTTTACTGGTTCTGCGGGTACTTTGGAGCCTGGCGATTTGCAATTCATGACAGCCGGCAGAGGTATTGTGCATGCTGAAATGCCCCGCATTGACAGAGAAAAAGATGGCAGTATCACTGCTGTAGAGAGACTCCAGCTCTGGGTTAATTTGCCAGCTGAACTAAAAAACTGCGAGCCCAGATATCGGGATTTGCAATCGAAGGATATTCCAATTGCCACGCCTAATGACAAGCTTAGCATCAAGGTCATATCTGGCGAATCTTACGGAGTAAAATCTGTACAAGATCTTGCATATACTCTAGTTCTCATGTTTGACATGAGCGTTAAGGCTGGCGGGAAAGTCCAGCAACAAATTCCTACAGGTTACAATACCTTCATTTACGTCATGAAGGGTGACATTGTTGTCCAGGGCAAGAAAATTGCTCAACGTACAAACGTTTTCTTTGAGCTTGAGGGTAAAGGAGTTGAAATTGAGGTTTCTGAGTCTGCTGAAGAAGAGGCCCGGTTTGCAGTTATTGCTGGTAAAATCTTAGACCAGCCAATTGTCCAGCACGGCCCGTTTGTCGAAACTTCTACTGATAAAATCATTCAGGCTTTCCAAGACTATCAGAGCAGCTCTAATGGATTTGAGCGAGCTGCCGGATGGGATAGCAAAATTGGAAAGCCTTAGTTCTGAATAAGGACTTAGTGAACCACCTTGTTTTTATTTTTCAATCAATACAAGCATGTACATTTGTATACTGTATAGTCTATATATTTATTGCCTTTTTCAAGGTCAAATACAAAAGTTTATCCGTTAGCTTACCATATTTTTTACTGAGAGCTCAATCCATATCATATGACTTATCATCAACTTTTAGTTCTAACTTGGATCTTTCATACTGCAAATAACCTTAGAGATCTTATATGATGTACATTCAGTCTTGACTTCCTAATGGCCAGTAATTTTGATGTCTAGCTCCCAAACTATGGATAAAGAGCAACGAACTTTGGGAAACTAAATTATTGTATACATGATAATTTGAATATACGTGAATGGTGTTTTGATTTTATTTATTTTGGTATGTGATTTACTCAAAACTGTATTATTGTCCCGCGTAAGATTCAGTTTTGAGATCATGTTTGCTAGTAGATTCAAATAGCTTTCGTCTCATTTAAGGATGAAATACGGCAAGGAGAGAGAGATCTGAGCTGCTGATGCAAGTAGGACTTGAGCCCCAATGAACACTGTAACCGCCGTCGTTTTCTTTACAGGCATATCCATTCTGTGTACGGTTGACTTGCAAATAATAACCATTTGCAAATCCACAACGGCTAAGCACAGGCTCTGTAGGACTCAGTTTCCAGACCCCGCTGTCTAAGTAGACTCTTGGAATCTGGCCGTTGACCAGCTTTGCAGATGGTGCGTAAAGTCCACTATCGCTTGAATCAAGTACAGATGTGAAGTTTTTGTAGTTTGGAGAGCCTGCGATAACTATTTTTTCGTCATCTGTGAGTTGAAGTGGATGTTGGTCAATATCTTTGTTTGAGCTGACGGCAACTAGATTCATAGGTCCCCATACAGTTTGAAGTGTAGATTTCGCAGAAGCAATTGAGGAGACGGCAGCAATGCCAAGAAGAACGGAGAATCTCATAGTTGCTGTACAGAGAAGATGTTTTTGGGTTCAGGCTAGAGTATGAGTAGGTTTAAATGCTTCGAGTAAATAAATACGTTGATTGACATTGTAGCAAAGAAGAGCGGCATCTTGCGCTTTTATGTCAAGTGTAATTTCCAGTCAGCTGCGTTTTTGCCGTGATTGCTTTACTAGCGGATTCTGCTTGTGGACGCATCAAACCGGTGGTTGAATGTGTATCCTCAACTGTCTTGAAAATAGTTTCATCAAAAAAGTCGTTCATTCCTATTATTTTTTCATAAACAAGGCCACTTACTGGAAATATACATACTGCAGATAGGTATGAGATCATTGGACGCTTGCCCATGTAATGAATATTGGCTGATTCACATCGGCCAAGATGATCATTATATGGCAGGGACAGTGATTTGCTGAGACAGGCTTAATAACAATTTAACGAAGAGCGAAGTAAAAATAGTACCTGCATGGAACGCAATTTTCATGCTCTGCTAATATTCATATTGTTGTTTAGTTCTTTCAAGCTCTTCCCGTTTGTAGAAAGCGGTAGAGAATACCAGGAGTGTTTTTTACGTTGTGTAAATTCCATCTAAGTTCAATGCCAACCTTCTTTTTTTGGTACTGGTACAGGTAAACCATAGTGCCGCAATTCGATGACAGACACAACCAAACAGTACAACTATTTACTCCCGGTGTCCACACAAAACGTGCTTGAGGAAGGATAGAAAACCGAAAAGCGTGTCATAACAATCCAATCTTAGGCAAGGCAAGAACGGTACTTCTTGCAAACATCTGATCTTTCATCACAGGTAAAACATGAGCAACAAGAATAATCAGCATTGCGTTGTATTGGACTTCAACCTCTTGGTATGTCTATCATAAGCTACGCTTGATGGGAGAAGCAAGTTACTGGTCATATGATAAGATCTTTTGCATTTTGTAGGACAAATCAAGTTTTTGGTGATACATGTGTGAGGTTAAACACTTGGCTAGACATTGCTTTTCATCTACAGCATATGAGCTGTTTTTCCTCTTTAAAAAAGTTGGTCTTGGGCATACGTGCTAGCTGGTATGGCTCCTTGATCCTGTTTTAAGGGCATTAGCACGAAGGCCGTTTTGACAAGTAATTGTTGAATCTGGTTTCCAAAGTCTGTATTTGATGCAGTGTCAGACTTTCTTCACTTTAGCGTCTGGCCTTATTTCCTATGAGCCTGCCCGAGCTTCTCATACAGTGCCTCAGCTTTTGATGTACGGTTTAATACACGTGGTTATAGAATCCAGATACCAGATCATGATCAGCATATCCGATAAAACACTCAATGTGTTTGTCATGTACAAGCTTGTAATTGAAGCAGAAATTTATATGAGGCTTCTTAATGTCTGCCCTAAAATTGGCTCGGCCTCTGTTTATCTTAGTAACAGGGGGCCTCCAAGGAATGCTCATGTGTGTTAAAGATTGAAGTCTCCATTGCAAGCTGTTGTCATCTACCGAGTCTACATGTTGCTATTTCTCAATCATTGCGATGTTAAATTTGGATTTAAGGACTGTAGTTTGTTGTCTGCCCTGGTACCTGCGTGTAAATCCCGCTTCTTCGGTTGTAGAAAGCAGCTATGACTTCATGGAAGTCCGAAAGCGGGAAAAAATAATTTTATGAGTGATCCTCGTTCACGTCGAAGTTGTTGACGCCAAACGGTGGAAGCCGCCAAAAGGTACTAGGTTCAAACAACTCCATATGATTAGACTGCTCAACTGCACCAGGAATCGTCGCAAAAGCGTCTCCTCATGACGATCGATATTGTTGAGTATGTCTAGAGTAAGTAGTTAATATAAATGAATGTACTCTCAAGTAACTCATATCTGAGCAATTAAACTGGAGGTACCTGTGATAAAAATACCTGCTTTTAAATTTGAATAATTATAGAAGTTTTTCACCCTCTTTGAAAACATATTGTAGTTAGATAACTTGTGTAAGATCTGCATCTGAATTATTAAAAAGATTGAGGGCATATCAAGCAAACACTACGTAGTCAAAAACAAGATGGAAGGAATACGAACACAGAGCGAACATACTCTCTCCAGGCGTGCATCAAATGCTGACGAGACGTTTTCTTATTTCCTTAAAAGTGGTGGATGGATAGACAAATAAATTACTTTGTTGTCCTGGCTAAACATAGAAATTAATCTAGTTGCAATAACTGTTAATCCCTAAAGAACAACTTTCCGTTCTCTTGTCCGACACAGATCAGTTCAACTTGCTTGCTTTGCATGCGCTCTTATGTAGCTATGGTGTTGTAATACTTCCTGAGTTTGCGAAGTATGTCGGTCTTTGAATTACAAAGCTGGGAGAAACCTGGTGACATTGAATCAGGGGAAAACCTTGTGCGAGCTACCCTTCTTTTTTCGCCCAAAGATGTGGCTTCTACCTAAAGTCGTATCAGCGCAAGTCAAAACCTAAATAACTTTTGAGAGTCCCCTTTTTTATACTGGGCAAGTCCATCTGAAGCGCACGTGCAAAAGGCCCTTTTACAAAAGTACAAAAGACTGAATTCTGAATGAATTGATTGAACTCACGGCTTGAAAGATTATGTAGATACACAAATGGTAAAAGCAACTTTTAGACAAAGAGTAAATAGTTCTCCCCAGATCTGCATCAAATGCATTCACGACGTTATTTTTCATTCTTCAAGAATAATAATACATCAGTTTATTGTCCTGGCTAATTATGGAGACCACCCTGTCGGTAGTAACTATTAGACGCGTATAGAAGAAGACATGGTTCTTTGCTTGTCTGATACAGACTTGGTTTCTGGGCGAAGTATTTCGCTTTTGCTTTTGCGTTCGTGTGCGGTGATGGTGTTGGAATCCTCCCTGCTTTGGCAAAGGCTT
>JAJMAH010000136.1:29119-54323 GCA_030564925.1 Geotrichum aggregatum | reverse complement strand
TCAACAAAGATAAATAGACTCGCAAGAACGGCGGCTAGACAAGTTATTTAAACATTATTTCTATTTACCCCTACTTGCTAAGTAATTCAATAAATATCAAACTTTAGAAATACAAGAATTCACATGGTATTTGTATGGTGAGGTTGAAGCGTTGTTGAATATCCGTAGTTGTGTCGTCTTTTGGGTGTGGTATATTGCGGCCTCAGATTTGTTGTTGGGACTTGCCACGAATTTCGGCACATGCTCAGAATTCTGTTTGGCCGTGATTTTCGAGCGTCTGTCAGCCAAAAAAGAGGCTGTTTCTTGCGGACACAAATATTTGACTTGAACCAGTATTGCCCACTAAAAACCACTATACTTATTGCGCGTTATCCCCATAATTCTTCACTTTTGCCTGCTGGTATGTATTAGTGTCTAATATAGAAAAATTAAGCCAAAATCTTTTTTGCCATCGCCCCTATCTTGCGCATATCAAATTTTTTCAGGCCAGAATTGTTTAATAACAATACTAGCAAGCAAGCTTTTTCCTTTTTGACGTTTTCGCAATTTTCTGCTATCTTGTTCGCGCCTGACATGCCTTTAAAATGGGCTCATAAACTGCTCTTTTTGAATACCAATAACTCGTCAAGTACACATTCCCAAGACTTGGTAAAAGGTTGCAGCGCGAGGAGCTCTTTCATTTGAATTTTGAATTATACTGGTGTTATTAAAATGAAAAAAGTTGCTTCTCATTAGGATGTTCGCGCAGTAATATTTTAGATCGTCTCTTACTCGACCATATCAAAGTTTTGCAAGCCATGAACATTTAGCGAGCAAGCTTTTTCTTTTTCAACTGCTTTGTTTGTTGTTACTCGAAAATCTTTTGGGGCGTGGAGATAATGAATCTCAGCTACTGCCAACAACAAATCGTGTTGCGAACCTATACGCGTGTTGAACTCTGGCCACTCTATTTTGATTGGTATATTGCGCCGTCTGCTAGATGTTGTCAAAGTAGTCTATCAGCTTACATCGTGCCTTCAATTTTATTTAGAGAGATAGCAATACTGTGAATATATTTGACGAGTCAAGAAACTGTGTGGCCTTTGAAGATTGAATTATAGAATTTAATATGGAGTTAGGTTGCGACAGCTGCGTTAGATAGTGCGTACGGTTGAGTTTGCATAGCTTAACTATAATTTTTGCACATTGTATATCTTTCCATGTCTATCTTTCTGGCGCGGTCATAGTACCTTACCTTGTAGGACGAAAAATTACTTGAGCGTAGGGCTCTTGTCTATAAGGCAGTTAGTATTTTGAGCAACAAATCAAGAGCAAAGAGCGAGCTAATTGGACCCAACTTACTTTGCATTGACGGTAGAGACTGCGCCGAAGACGATGCTGAATTTTTATTGACAATGGTTCTGCGTTTGTGCGAACTGGCTTTACAGACTCGGGCGCTGAACAACCCAACATTGAACACTTCAGACGTGATGTACTTGACTGAGGAATGGTAGCATCCATATCGTCTTGTTCGTTAATATAGTCATCGTAATTCTCTGGTCCATCATCATTTTTCGCGAGAATGTTCACTCTCACTATTTCGAGGCCCCAATTGATTTCACTGTCGCTTTCGTTTTGGGCTTTGTCAATAATTGTGGTTCGTAGCGCGGTTGCTGCATATTCAGCCGGTGATTGTTGAGGTTTAGTTGTGCTAGTGTTTGCGAAATCTCGATTGGTTGGGTTGCTGTTGTTGTCAATGCTTGTTGTATAAAATCGTAGTGATCGAGACTGTTATTATTATCCTAATGGAGGAGACTGGCTTTTAGGAGATGGGCCTACTGGAAGAGTCGGACTTTTCAATGAAGGAGATGGGTGTTCCAAATCGAGAGAGGCATCCACAAACTCTAGAGAAGGGATTTCGCTTTCCAAAAAATTGCTTTCCCATGAAACAGATCGTTTCTAAAAACTAGCTGGGCCTGACTGCGGAGATGGGTCTTACAACTCAGGAGAAGCGCCTACCGATTCAGTAGAAGGGAACTGGCTCTCTATCGAACAGCTTTCCAGTGAATTAGATCGGCTTTGGAGGCTGATTAAGTCTGGTTGATCCCCTGTGCTATCGATTGAGCGATATGTCTTCGGTAAGGACGTTAGCCACTCAGTGCAGTCTCTAAAACAATCGCATATCAACTTGCCTTGCGCTCTCTAACAGCTGAATCTCTGGGGTTTGATGTACTACCAGTCTTATTTCGAGTTTAGTGGTTTTCCGAGTAACTCAAGTATTGGCATAACGGTGACTGCAGAGCAACAAGCATATCACAGCTTGCAAGTGAAGCCATTGCTTATTGAATCTCAATTGACGAACGAATAGATCTCAAGTCTTTAGCGAGCTGTGAAGGCTTAACACTAAAGCAGCACTTACACGGCTGGACAAAATGAAGTTTGTATCAGTAATTACCCTCTGCTCAACGTTCTAAACAGCGTTGGAATAATTATGCTACCCCATTTTAGTGCCTTTATTTTCTTATGACAATCATCCCAGTCCATTACTGAGATTAATCACTTTCACCGCTCTATTGACTACTATGCATTCAAAGCAGCTTTAAACATGGTATCAGTTGGTGCTGATGTGTCTCGTTCTATCAAGTTAATGCTTCTATTACAACGTTTCTATTACAAGCTCTGATCTACATCGAAGTAAATGCGTCTTCATCTACAGCAAATACAGATCCTATGCCTCTGGTAAAGTTACCACGATCAAGCAGTCTACTTTTCAGATGAGCACCATTAAACACCATATCTATTCCAGCTAAAATGTTAAAACATGCCAATCTCAACAGTGTGGAACAAGCTTTTACACAGCACCGTCAAGGCCGCGCCTACGAGGTATGAATCACCAGAATATGAGTTCGAGGCTGCAAACACATCGTTATCAGCATTCAGCATCATTCCACAAGCTTCTTTGACCGCATCAGCAACAATCTGCCTCAAATTACCAGGCACTTCATACGAATCCAATATACTATACTCTTTCTCGAATTGTAAGTGGCACCATACTAGAGCTTCCTGCATGGCGTGCTTGTATTGACAGTCGTTGTTTGTGTGAATGCTATGGCGCTCAAGAGAGTGAGGCGAGTAATGCTTGATGCCACAAACATGACATGTTCCGCTTTGAAATTTACGCACAAGTTGATCTCTGTAGTAAGCGAGAATGCGATCGCCTCCACAAGGACATTGCTCTCTGAGATACTCTTTGCGTTTGAGGCAGTAATATAATCGAGATTTTGAGAGCTCGTTCCTAGTCCTCTCGAAGCGGATGTCGTACTTGTAGAAAGAACTCTTGCTACCCT
Organism: Geotrichum aggregatum; assembly: GCA_030564925.1. NCBI lineage: Eukaryota > Fungi > Ascomycota > Dipodascomycetes > Dipodascales > Dipodascaceae > Geotrichum > Geotrichum aggregatum. The sequence goes on along the minus strand of JAJMAH010000136.1, from coordinate 50,997 downwards.
TCTTCACTTCTTGAGTGGTCTTGAATTGTTCGTCATGTAATGTAGGTTCGCGGGCTCTGCAAAGGTCGCACCGCACACAAGTTTTGTTAAGCTGACATGAGTATGGCATACCATCAATGTATCTACACCTTGTCAATCTGCGGCAATATTGCTCCAGGTGATAGTTGGCAGCAACCTCCTTATCTAGTTCCAGGCTTGGAGTTTCTTTCCATGCAATTGGGGTAGGCCGTGAAGCTGAATTATCAATATTAATGAAGATTGAGTTTGCAACACTGCCATCTCTGCCGGCTCGACCAGTGGCCTGCTCAAATTCAATCATGGATCTAAATTTGTCCCAATGAATTACATGACTGATATCTGGATAGTCGATTCCTGTTGAGAATCCAGTTGTTGCTATGATAGTATTGGGTGTTCTAGAGGCAAGGCCGTCTAATACACTCTGTTTTTCAGCCTCTGAATGGTCACTAAAGTAGCTTGCATGTTTGATTCCTAGTGGCAATACACTCTGAATGAGTTCCTCTTGACGCTTTTGAGGTATATAAATTAGAAATTTCGCCTCTTTTCGTGTCTGTAAGTGCCTAAGAAACTCTTGCAGTGTGATGTAGAGATACCCATAAGCAGCAAAGAACGAAGTTGCGGTGTATACTCTGTAAGAAATATTCAGTCTGGTGGTTGGCCTTATCCGAATAAACCTCAGATCAACTTTCAATAAGTCAGAAAGATCAGACTCGAGGCTAGGTGGGACTGTTGCAGAGAGAAGGATACGTTGAACATCAAGGGTCAGCAGCGGAGAGACCACGCCGTTTCGATAGTCAGTGCTCGTGATCAAAGCGTGGCATTCATCAAACACAACTCGTTTTAGCACTCCATTAGATTTCCAGCGTTGGGCCAACTTAAGAATGTTTGCCATTCCCTCAAAAGCGACGACATGAGCTTGACAATTGTCGTCGTATGAATTGCAGGCTGGAGTTACTGAGATTCCTGCATTTTTCAACCGGTTGATGAGGTCGTTTTTTACTGCAGTAAAAGGCACGACAATGATTGTATGAGTGGATTTTTCATAGTACAATGGTATCTCAAATATGGCTGTCTTGCCTCCACCTGTAGGAATAACGGCACAAAAGGACTGCTTTCCTTCAACAGCTAGTTTAGTACTTTGAGACTGCTCTAGGCTTAGAAAAAAAGGCTGGCTAGACATTTTATGCCTTTTACCCATTTCTTTCAACCAACTAGCGAGGCCAGAAGAACTCTTAGAAGCATCAATGTCAGGCGCTTTCCTCTTTAGTTGACGAGAAGGCTCTTGCAAAACAGAAGGAGCTGGACGGAGGAAATGCTTTGCATATTTATCATCAATTTCCCCATAATCTAAAAAGCCATGATAGATCTCGCCTAGTGCACGATCAAACGCGCTGATGGCTCCATGGACGTCGTTCCGCGAATTGATTTGATCACCATAGAGCTTTCTAGCAGTTTCGCTTGTATGCCCGAGAAAACGAGACATGTACTTGACGACTTCTTTACTGCCTATGCCAGCTTCGAGCTGCAAAAAAACAAGCTCTACAAAGTGACGCCAGTCGTTGCATTGAATGCGGGTACCAATGTACTTTTCAGTCAACTCTCCGTGAGCTCTTCCAATCACTTTTTGCGACCAGGCCCCTTTGGGTGAGCAGCAAATCCTGTTCATGAACTCCGGTACAGGATTGGCGCTAATAGAATTCATGTATGGCCGCACACAAACGAGATAAAGAGTTAAAAGCTGTGTCAACACAAATAGTATATACAGCTTACGCTTGAGATCAGGATCCCTTCCTTCTAGCTTGAACGTCGTCTTGTCGTATGCGCAAACAAAAAAAGAGAGGTCGCCCTCCACGCAATAGCTTCTCAACTCTAATGTGTTGCAAAACGTCCAGTGTAGCATTGCGGTAGTTCTAGGAGCACCAGGGCAGCAGAGTCGAATGATGACAAGCAGCGATTGAAGCCATTTTTCAGCCTGCGCAGTGTACCTTGCGGGATCTGGTGGGGGAAAGCGCGTGTCGTCAATGTGTTCCTGGATATAGTTTCTGTCGCGGTAGAAACAATTGTAGCCCTGATCTGATCTCCCAATCTCGTCCTTTACTTCTAGCGATGCTGTGCGGCCACACATGAGCTTATCAAATTCTTCAACCAGGTCATTTGTCCATCTAGAAATTCCTCTCCTCAAGTTTCTCAACGACACTTTTTTTTCACCTAGAGAAATGGCCTCGACTCGGAGATAATCAGCCACCCTATATGCATCTTTTACTTCACAAAATTTTGGAGCTTTGGAAGAAATTGACCTATACAAAGAGGCAGTATAGCACGCTGGTATTGACGGTGCTACTGGGCTCATTATCAAGGAGATTAGTGAGAGAATTTACGAAATAGTAGACTAAGGTCTTGCAGGTAGGCCCCGCAAGTAGCACAGCGATATTTTCTTGTATTTGTTTTGCCAGAAGGTGCCTCAGGTAGTATTAGCACAATGTTCTATGGTGAGTGCTTTAATCGCCTGCGCAGCTGCTTCGATATTCTCTTGTTCAGATCAGTCCCTTAACCTTTTTTCGTTTTTGATACTCCGAAATGTGCAATAAAGCTTGAGTGGCTCTACTATTATATGAAAAATTACAGATTGAATCATATGAGATGTTTGCGAGATTGCGTGACGGTTGGAGAACTGGCGCTCAATTATGTGAAGTCTGCCGAGGCGCTTGTGCAACGAAGGTAGTTCTGGCTTAACAGAATATTAGGTTAACAAATCGACCTCAAAAATGGGAGTCAATAAATATATAAGTCTGACCTTGAAAGACTCATTTTTGGTCACCGTATTTGAGAGCTGTAAGATTCACATCTGGAGTGGAAATTTTGAGCCGATAGTATCAACCGAATTGAACTCAGCAGTTTGGAGATCTATATTTGAATATCTACACCTTTAATTATAATGGTTGTTGTTTCTAGTAACAGACTGTATATAATTTCTTGCTAGTTTGATGCAGACAAGACCTTTCAAAATACTTGTAAAGCGTTGGACAGACTCCCTTGCTAAATACGGCTTTACCACTTAATATATCGAAAGTGCTTAGAACGTTCTAACCTATACTACAAGTCATTGATCTATTCTGAGTTGCATTAAAGGTGAAGCATATTATCCAATTTGAGCTCGAGTAGTTATTACTAAGAAATCGTAGTATTGACATTATTCTAATGTCTTCAAGGATATACCAGCAGGCGTGGTGATGCCTAAAGTTGTTCAGAAGTAAGAACCACATAGACCTTCTTACCTACTGTCTCCAAAAGAGCTAGGTGACATGCGCGGAGATTCTATAAATTTGTCTTTTGCAAGTCAAAAGCTTGCAAGTTTACTATACCAGACATTGTCAAAAGTTCGCTACGGCATCCACTTGTCGTGTTGAGCCTTGCAAAGCCGGCTCTTCTTTGGCACTCGGTGTGTATAGCTTTGGCTAAGACTTGAGGCAAGGCCGTGTTCACAGCTACAGTTGGCAAGAAATGTTGAATACTCAATTGATAATGCAACTTCATGTAAACTCAGCAGCAAGAAAAGTATTCCTAAGTCAACGGTTATTTGCTTTTAGCTCTCAAATATTTCCTACACGGATCTTTCAGCCGTTTACGATGATATATTCGGGCGTCTTGTTTTTCTCGAGATTAACGACTGTTCAGCGGCACCATGTATACATTCAAGCAGTTCATACAAACTATTATAAGCTATTCTCTTACATGCGGAGCGCTGAAGGTTTTTTTTAAAAATGCTAGCCACTGACAGAGTACCTAGTGTGTACTTTGCTATAACTAAACTGATCAACTTGCGAGAAACATGTCAATACTTCAACGGGTCACATCGTTTTAACTCGACAACCTAGAATGATATCCATTTGGCCTGCAGTGGGTACAACAGAAATTAGATATTTACTTCCCCGATGCCATCTGCAGAACTATTTCTAGACGACGTTTTCTACAGTCGATATGGCAATATAGGGCCGACTTTGATTTCTCCATACGATCAATCCCATACCTGAATTGAAGTATTTAGCAGCTTCAGAATACAATCCAGCTGTAAGTACCATTCTATCTTTTTATGGTGAGCAACTTTAGCCTCATTTGGATCTGGTTGACAACTGTTTTCCTTGGCCAGCGCTGCGCCAACACATGTGGCTGTAATGACAATATCATTGGCCCTCATCTTGATTCAGCTTCCCTGCGTAGTTTGAACTCGTAACCCTGTTCAAAACTTAATAAGTGCGGCTGCCCTTTTCGCAAAACCTTTGACTCTTCGTGACAAAGACGACCCCATATAATTACATTGGACTATATCATCGAGCCAACATAGTTGTGGCTCTGCGTACGTTTAGTTTGGTGTTATCAACTGAGCAGTGCCTAACAACTTCGGTTATGCTATTCCTTCAAAATTCGAGTACGCTATGAGCTCGTGAGCCGGTAGTAAATATGCCCTCCCATGGCAGCAGCCGCATTCTCCGTGACAAAAAAAATAGCTGCGCATGCTTTGTCCGAAGACCCGTGAACCTGAATATTCTGTGAAGAAAAGAAAATGCTAAAGCATAATATTCAGGTTTATACACAACATCTTAGCCCTCAACGGTTTCATTAGTAATTATTTCAGCGTAAGAGGTCGAGGCCCCCAAAAAGACCCGCACAGTTAATAATGCCCACCAGCATAGTGTTCAGCCGCGCACAAGCACCCTTACAGCCTTGCCACATATAACTGCGATGAATGGCACAACGCTCACTGATCTCTCCACTTTTTCAAAGAGAAAAAGCACCTACAGATGTCGCATATACCTCCTACCACTATTGAATCACATGCCTTGGCTGTAAAGCATGTCGAGCCTGTATGCTTAGGCCGTACTCTAGATGATCCGGAAAAGGCCTGTGGTTCAATTATACACCAGGAAGTATCTTTCAAAAAAGTGTCTACCTTCAAGGGCCTTGGGTGGCTTGATCGGTTTCTGGCGGTATGGATTTTTTTGGCTATGGCTATAGGCATTATTCTTGGAAATTTCGTTCCAAACACTGGGCCATCGTTGCAAAAAGGAGAGTTTGTTGGAGTCTCCATACCTATCAGTAAGACAACATTTGTGACATCATATTGGATAGTTTTATGCTAACGGCCTTCTATAGCTATCGGTCTTTTGGTGATGATGTATCCTATCCTTTGCAAAGTTCGATTCGAATCTCTACACAACATTTTTGCAAAACGCGACATATGGGTGCAAATCTTGTTCAGCGTCTTTATAAACTGGATAGTGGCTCCGTTCATGATGGTAAGCCTCCAGAGTGCTTTGCTCAAGCAAAAACTAACAGTACCCTGTGGAGATGGGACTAGGATGGGCGTTTCTTCCAGACAAGCAAGGCTTGCGAGAGGGATTGATAATGGTTGGCCTCGCTAGATGCATTGCTATGGTAAGTATACCGAGTGCCTGATTCAATACTCTACTAATCAACGAAGGTACTCATATGGACAAGCCTTGCAGGTGGAGACAGCGAATACTGTGCGATTTTGGTTGCAGTCAACTCAATACTTCAAATGGTGCTGTTCGCGCCCCTGGCAATACTATTCATCAAAGTAATTAGCGGGTCTGAAGAAAAATTTAACCTGCAATACTCAACTACTGCTACTAGTGTCGCAGTGTTTCTAGGAATCCCTCTTGGGGCAGCAATTCTTACTCGATTTGCTCTACGTTATTTATTCGGAGCCGAGTTCTACGACAAGAAGTTCTTAAAGTATCTTGCTCCATGGTCACTGATTGGCCTTCTCTTTACAATTCTTGTACTTTTTGCATCACAAGGAAAGCATGTTGTTCAATCAATTGTGTCCGTTGTTAGAGTCAGTGCGCCTCTCATCGTTTACTTTATCATTATTTTCTTTTCAACTTTGTATATAACTTATCGACTCGGATTCGGGTACAAGCTAGCAGCCACGCAAAGTTTAACGGCCGCGAGCAACAATTTTGAGCTGGCTATTGCGGTCGCTATAGCCACATATGGGGCAGACAGCGACCAGGCCCTGGCGGCCACTGTGGGGCCTTTGATTGAGGTACCTGTTTTGCTGGCATTGGTTTATGTTGTCAAATGGCTCGCAAACCATTATCACTGGGAAGATTAATGTGCAATGACTTAGCATCTTTTGATGTTTGTATGATGAACTCATAATGTTGTTAATAAATTCAAAACGAGGTTCTCGGTAGATATTGAATTGCAAAGCGTGGTACAAGAGGTTATACAAGGCGCGGCTGGGAATTTAAGTCTTGCTTTTGGATCAACTACGTCACCGCTCACATCTTCTTTTGTGCTCATCACCAAGCCGCATTCGCAAATTATGGGCGGGTTGAGTGAAGGTTTTAGCCATAGGCCGTGGCAACAACGGGTAAAGTATTGGCCAGTGGTCGTGGCGACAACAAGTGAAGGCTGATTTTAGGCTTTGGCCATGTTCCTGCGCAAAGTGGGCATCAATGCGGTAGTACGTTCAAATCTGCTATGGCGTCAGCGCTGTCAAATATGAAAAATGTGGCTTGCGGAGGCAAACACCTGCGTACCCCATAATCAGAAGCCTTAGCTGTGAACCTCGTTAGTATTACAAGCCATTAAGTCCGGTCAACTCGAGAAAGTATATTAAGTCCCTCCAAGCCCGGCTTTCAATTCAACTCGCTCTACTCAAACAATTTCTCTCTATCCTGTAATACAATGACCGCCAACAAGTCCAAACCCAACTTTCTAGTGATTGTTGCTGACGATCTGGGATTTTCTGATCTCGGTGCCTTTGGTGGTGAGATCAAAACTCCATTTCTCGACAAGCTCGCTCAGACCGGCCTGCGTCTCAATCAGTTTTATGCTGCGGCCGCGTGTTCGCCGACACGCTCAATGCTGCTGTCAGGTACCGACAATCACATTGCTGGGCTTGGCCAAATGTTTGAAACAATTGTCGTCAGACCGGAGTTTCGTGAAAAGCCCGGTCATGAAGGGTATCTTAGCGAAAAAGTGGCTGCCCTGCCTGAGATTTTATCTGACGGAGGCTATGATACAATAATTTCTGGAAAATGGCATTTGGGACTTCTTCCGCACACTGTACCAGCTCAACGCGGGTTTCAAAAGAGCTATGCTCTACTCCCAGGTGCTGCTAACCATTACGGCTGGGAACCTCAATTGGAAGATGTCAATGAGAAAGTTCCTGGTTTTGTCAAAAGTGTTGTTTCTGCTCTACATGTAGAGGGCAACGAATATCAGAAGGAAATCCCTAATGACTTTTACTCCTCTGACTATTATGCATCAAGGCTCATTCAGTACTTGGACAAACATCGCCAAGAGAATAAAGAGGCAAACACTAGTGAACGGCCCTTTTTTGCTTATTTACCCTTCACGGCGCCCCATTGGCCTATCCAGGCTCCTCGGCACCTCATTGAGAAGTACAAAGGTGTCTATGATGAGGGCCCCGATGTTCTGCGCCAGCGTCGTCTTGCGCGTCAGGTTGAGCTCGGAATAATTCCTGAAAACGTGGAGCCACATCCCGTAATTGCTCCTGAAGCTACTTCATGGAACAATCTGGAGGAAGGGCAACGCCAAAAGTCAGCAAGAGTCATGGAAACCTACGCGGCCATGGTTGAGCAGCTTGATTTCAACGTAGGTCGTGTCATCAAGGACTTAGAAGAAAAGGGTGAACTGGACAATACTGTCGTCATTTTCATGAGTGACAATGGAGCCGAAGGTGCTTCTTTTGAAGCCCGTCCTATTTTTGGGGATAACATTGAAAAACACATTGCGAAATACTATAACAACTCACTTGAAAACATCGGAAATTTCGATTCTTACACATGGTATGGACCCAGATGGGCACAGGCTGCAACTGCGCCATCAAAGCTCTACAAAACCTTTTCATCCGAAGGTGGTATTCACGTGCCATTCATTATTTCCTACCCAGGCCTTGCCGAAGAGCTCAAGGGAACTATTTCTGGCGTTTTCACCACAGTTATGGATATTACACCTACCCTTCTCGATTTTGCTGGGATAGCTCAACCTGATACTGAAAACTTCCGGGGCCGCAAGGTCGCCCCTATTCGTGGCAAGTCTTGGGTTCCTTTTTTGAAAGACCCGCAGACTGTGGCTGATGGCCGCATCCACGACAAAGACTCTACAACAGGGTGGGAGCTTTTTGGCAACGGGGCGCTCCGCAAAGATGACTGGAAGATTACGTTTATTTCCAAGCCTGTTGGTGACGAGACTTGGAAGCTGTACAACATCAAACAGGACCCGGGTGAGACCAAAGACTTGAGGGAACAGGAGCCTGAAAAGTTTAAGGAATTAATTGATGCTTGGGATGTGTATGTAGATACGACACAGGTGCTGGGTCTTGCGAGTACTGTGAAGGATGTGCCAGTCAATGAAATTGATGATGAAACGCTGTGGATGAAATATGAGCGCGTGAACAGCTATGACATAAAACGGCGTGTCAATGCTGGCGAACAGATTGCTGATTGACGTGTTTTTTGCGTAGCATTGGCATCTCTAAGAGACCTATGAATTTTCACAACTCAAAAGGCTTGCAATCTATAGAAAAAATAGATTTAGAAAAAGACTAGAAAACGAGTAGTAATTACAGTAGACAGTCATATTACTTCCATCAATATATCTTTTAAAAATAAAATGTGTGCGGACTCTATGAAATCTATTGATGAAGCGTCTCAAACGAGTTGCCATCTAATTCTCTTCAAATACTGCTATCATCTGTATCTATTCCTGTCTTCTTTTCAGTTTTGGTTCACTGATTTGTCAGTAGTATTCAGTAACTATAACATGTCTTTCTATAGCTGACCTCCGCATCAATACCATTTTTGATATCGATATCAAAACTCGAACATCAACTTATTAACCCATATAGTCCATGCAAGATTTTGACGCTTGAGACAGTCTTCATGTGTTGTGTATAGCAAGTCTCTAAAACTTCTTTGTCCTATTTCATCTTACTCTTATTGAACTTCGATACTCATCTATCATTTTGAAGCAGGTTGTACACCACCTCATGTCTGTTCCGCACAACTCTTGCTCTAAATTTGTCAGAATATTATACAAATATGCCTTCATTTTAAATTCCCTCCTATTTCCTGTGTTACGCTCTATCTTGCCTCAAGAACTCATGTGTACACTCAGTAAACAACAAATGTCAATTATTCCAAATATCAACATCAATATTTGACAGGAACAATATCCATAAAAAACAATTACATGTACTACCGGTACATTGTCTATTTACTCAACTATCCTATCCCCATCATCTGCGTCTCCTCCGTGCAGCAATAGCAGCTCTTTCGTGTCCTTTAATTCGTCCTGGAACATTCTCAACAGTTTGCTTCCTTCCAACGAGTCGCCGGACCCAGCTTCTTCGCTGGTATCAGGCTCCCTGGCCCACTTTTGTTCTTCAACAGTCGTTACAGCCAAGATAGAGTTCAGGAACCGGGGATGCACTAACAGATAATCAAAAGATTTGATCAGCTCATCTGTAGGCGGTACAAATGACGAAAAGAGTAGTGACGGCGTGGGATGATTCTTATAAACTAGTTCAAGGAGCAGTAGTAGCTGTGACGTCTCTGCTATAACCGACAACGTGAGATCAGATGGATTCCTCCACGCCGTCATTGCAAACTTGACCTGCTCTGAAAAAAAATCGATCACCAGTAAAACGTCATGCACAATTCTCGGACCTAGTTTTTGCAAGACCGTAATCGTAATTGGCAAAATTCCTTTTACCCACATCGAATGCAGCCTGTAGTTTGTCGTCGGGCGTATTCCTCCTTCGTGTAGGCCCTGCGAAATTGGGCTTTCTACCAGAACACTGAGCAGGCCGGCAGTCACTAAATGATCTGCAATGGTATCAATGTTAAGCCATTCCAATAAATAGGCAAGTGCGAGATCGCCAAACGCCCACTCGTCTTCCCGATCAACAATATTTTGAGCGTATGAGTATAAACTCATGACAGATTTGGCACACTCGCTTTCCGTCATCAGAGACGTCACCGTAGGATAGATGGCGGTTATACCTGGGATAGCAATACATTTTTGAAGCATGGAGATAATTAACACCATGTCATAGAATGCATCAGATGACTTTTCTTCAATCGTAGCGTAAACCGCGGCCTTCATGCCTTTTATTATAACGACATCATAAAGGCCATGTACAACCTGCCTTAGCTGAAAATTAGGAGTTGCCGAGTGATTTTTGAAGTTGTCAAGCGAGATGAGAATTGCTCGTAGCAGCTGTCTATAGCATTTTCCAGCAGTCTCTATATTTCCTGAGGTCGAGACAGATCGCCCAAACTCAAAGTCATTACCGTTCAAAAGCTCGTACATATGAACAAGTGAACCAACATCCGCTAAGCCAAGCTTTGCTCTGGCAAGATGGTAGTTGATCATGAAATTGAGTTCGACCCGTTGTGCCACGGCATTGCGCAGAACGGGAATAGAATAGTCTTCACTCAATATGTTGTCAATACTGATGTAAGACACCTCCCTTAAACTCTCAAGCAACTGCTTGTCGTTTGTTGCTGATGCCAGGGCCACCAGCGAAGTGTTGACGGTACACCAAGCTTTCAGCAGAGTCAACTGAGAATGTATCCAGGAATGATTTAAGTTGGCGTTTATGACCTCTTTTTTGTATCCCGTCCAAGCATCTTGCTCACCCAAAACGCGGTCCAACATATCCAAGTCATATTTGTAAGATGACCCATACGTCATTGGGAGAGTTTGAGACTTTGCAAACCGCTCAATTCCACCAAGAGCAGGCCACCTGGCGGGAAAGTTGCGTGCAAGGTTTCCATGAAGCGACGACCTAAATCCCTTGACTGTCAAAAACGCCTTTGAAATTTTGGCTAGATTGTCATCAGTTTTCAGGTAGTCCAAAAATTTTTTTACTTCTTTGCCGTCATTAGATTTAAACAGCTGGACAGCAAGAATAAGGAGCGCCTTTTCGGCAATTGAGTTTTGATACGACCATTCGAGTCTACTTTCAGCAGAATCTTGGACCTCGAGTCTGGACTTGTAGGTTTCTTTGACAATAGAAATAAGAGCAACAGTAACTTCGTTTCTACTAGAAAATGTTCCAAGTTTCCAATTGCTGTATGCCGCGGTCATTGAGGCCAAAAGGTTTAGCAAAAGATCTTGAGGCAAGTCGTCCAGTGCTGATGACACTTTTCTCTCAATAACTTGTAACAGTGAAGTGGTGTCTGGCTCAATATTTGAAGTTTTGCGCGTGTCTCTGCCTGTTAGCAACAGAATGCTCAATCCTTCTTGCTGTGACTCAATTATAGCTGTAAAGCACAGTGCGATTTTGCTTATAGTGAGCTCATCCTCAAGTTCATTTTCCAGTGAACCAGTAAGATTTGAAATAAACATGTGTGCGTGCATGCCCAGGTGAGCAAGCAGAGAAGGCTGTTCTGTACTTGGCCAGGTCGCTTTCACAATGGAAGTAAAAACATCAACGACGACGCTTCGCAAGCTAGCATAGCGCGTGTAAAGAAGAGCCAAATGTGGTGCCAGCATGTACAAGTTCTTTTCAAACTCCGATGGAGGCAACCCGAGCGCTGAACGAGCACGTACAGCCTCAGCAGAAAATTTCAGGGCAGCAAACATCCAACCGCTTTCATCTGTTGTCAAAGGATGCTCACTGTCAAGACTCACAGGCGACCAGGAAGCAGACTCTATATTGCTGAGCAGTGGTTGAAGTGTACGCATAACAACTTTAGAAGTAGAAAGGAACTGAGTAGCAAGCGATTCTACAGAAGCTGCGAGCACAAAAGTAACTTTTTCATCTGGTTTTGTAGCATCATCAATGTCGAGAGAATAAGCAAAGAGCTGAGAAAAAATACTTACACAATCTGTCGCAATCTGAACTTTTTGACGCGAGTGCGCGTACGCCCAAAATGCAAAACTTTCAAATAAAGCAATGACGTGCGAAACCAGCTTTGCCATGATTTGGCTCTGCAAGTTGGTGGACACATGTGTTGTGAGAGTTCCACGCACAACTGCATCAATTAGGTGCTTAATCAGGTTCAGTAAGCTTAGAGTAAAGTCAAACCTAGCGTTAACAATCTCTGTCGATACAAGTATGACGGCCACAAGGGCCTCCTGGCCATTGCGCTCTATTAATTTGCTTCGGCCCAAGTAACTCCATACCCTATCAGGGACGTGAGAAGTGAGGGTTGTCATGAAATCAAGGCATGCCTTTCCCATTCCAGTATTTTTGGCATGTGCAGCGTCATCGAGAATCCTAAAAACAAGCTCAACAATGTCGCATGTGACAAGTTCATCACCACAATACCTCAAAAGAGCACCTACCTCTTCGGCTTCTGTACTATTGGAAAGGGCATAGTTGATCAAGTTCAATATTTGCACGCTCTCTTCGGGGTAGTACTTTGCGATTGAATACTGCTCAAGAAGGCGGCCTAAGTAAGTCCAGCCATTGTAGTCATGATGCCATATGGCGTATCTTTTGTTATTGTGGTTCAGTGTGTGGCCCTTTGTGCCCGCAGGTAAAAACAGTCTGCTATCATGATCATGGCCGGGGTCCTTCCCATTAGGAGGCAGAAGAACGACCTGAGAGGTGAGCTGTACATAGGCTGAGTCACTGCTCAATGTGTAGTTGCGGGCCGAGCGCGGAAGCTCCAGCATGATATTGCTCATGTTAGATATGACGGTAAAAGCGAAGCTTCCAAGGCACTGTGAAAGTAGCAAGAAAGGCTCAATTTCAATAGGAAATCGACATGAAACCTGATAGTAAAGATTGTCTCCACATTCGTCCATGAAAATTCCCTCAGCCAGCTGTGGATACGGGCCCACGACTTGGTGAAAAAGAGCCATGGGTTTCTTGTTGATTGACACATATGGTATACTGGTCTGCATGTAGCTTTTGTATATAGTCGTGTAAAAAATAGATTTTGGAAGAAGTGAGACGGCTTCTGTCAGAATGGTGTAAAGGTCAGATGAAAGAACAAGTTTGGCAATATTTTGTGCAACGCGACTCAAAAGGTCAGGTCGAGAAATGTCGTTGACTCCTCTAATTTGGTTGTTGTGGCTTGCCAGGGCGACGTCGAGAAAGCTATCCAAATCGGTCGAGTTGTTCAAAGATAGTCGGATTGCAATACCGTCCATTATAAATGTCCAGCCAAAGATAACGGGGGCAGCATTTGGTTTCGAGTCAAGTAAAGCCATCATTACTTTGTGGGTCTTGATAAGAGTAGGTGCATCCAGGGTATAAGATTCTGGGGATGTACATTCTTGACGGAAGTCCTGGTCAAAGTCCAGAAATCCAAGAGTGGCTGTGAGACATAGAGACTGTATGTAGTTTTGGAGATTTGTTTCGCGCTCCATCAGATAGGAAGACGGGAGTGAAAAGTAGTTTGTTTCGTCAATAGCATCCACCCATGTGCCCAGGAGAGTGGAAGCTGTCGGAATCACCGTGACGAGTGACGTTATAAGAAGATTGAGTAGATCTACTTGAAATAATAGACACTTTCATGTTAGCAGGCTTTAAGGAATTGGTTCAATACTTACTTCTTTGACAAACAATGCAGACAAATCGTCGTCGTCACTTGCTAGAAACAACGGATTGGCAAAATTCCGAACAATGCGATTAATCAATCCTGACCATAATTCAGGATCAGCTAAGATTTCGGTTGAGTATTTGTGAGCGATAGTTTTCACTGTATCGCCGTCTTCGTCCGTATCAGTAGGTTCCGCCTCGCTCCTCAGTTTGAACAGCAGCTCGACAATTTTTACAATGTGTCTCTGTTCGTCCAGGTACAACCGTGCATGATGCAGCAAGCGCTTGTTATTGCTGAGAGTGCCTCTGAGATGGCCATGAAGGACAATGCGTAACGCTTCCGCAGAATCAATGTTAAGCAACTGGACCAACGCTTTGCGGTCGTGGTTGATTTTTTCGCGTTCCCAATCTTTGCTATCGCCATCAGCTTTGGAATCGTCTGCTGGAGGAGATACTATAATGTCATAACACTGGCGTAGACGCGGTAGGTAATGTGAAAGATACTTGTCAAGTGCCTTGACCAAGTGCTTCGAACCGCCATTTTTAAGTGCATAGTAGGCAGTCTCGTGAGACCTAAAGCAGTTAGAAAAGTCTCCTTCAAAAAAGGGCAATGTCCTCACCATAATGACGCTTCTGGTTGCTGAGCCATGATGTGTGATGATGGTGATGGTTGGAGGACTTGAATTTTAGAATTTTCAGTATCGTGTTGGGCTAGGGTTAATTGCAACGGTGATTGTTCATTTAGTGACAAGCTTTTGGACTCATTCCTACTCTAGTTTCAGATTCAATTGAGCCAAATTGTATTTAATTGACTTATATATTACAGAATGCTTGAGTATCTTGAAAAGACAATTAAGCAGAGGCGCCAGAAATGAAGAACCACTTGTCAATGGACTTGTCTATGGGAGCATCGGCAACGTGCTCGCCAGCGGGGACCTCAATCTTGGTGGCATTGGAAAGAGTAGCATTGACGAGGTTGACACCGTTGGGGTCAGCCTTACCAGCAACCAGCTTCTCCCAAGCTTCGTTACACTCACGAATGACTTCCTCGGCGTACTTGCGGTTCTTGCACTCGCCAGAGAAAGCAAACTGGTTCTCCTCCTTTCCATCAGGAATCTTGTAAATGCGGAACCACTCGTTGGTAGCTCTGAGAAGACCGGGAAGACGCTTCTCAACATCTTCGATATCGTTCAAGTGAGGAGCAAGAGGATCATTGACATCAATAACAATGACCTTCCAGTCGGTCTCACCTTCGTCAAGGAGAGCCATGACACCCAGAACCTTAACTTGCTTAACCTGTCCAACGTAACCGACAGTCTCACCAATCTCGCAAACATCTAGCGGATCGTTATCACCCTTGGCCTTAGTCTCAGGATGGATAGTGTTGGGGTCTTCCCAGGTCTGGGGGAAGGCACCGTAGTTGTGGATGTATCCATGGTGGGGGAAACAGTTGCGTACAAATCTGAGCTTACCCTTCTTCGTGTCCTGAAGAATGGGGTTCAGGTCCTCCTCCTTGGAGATTTCGAGCTTAGCGTTAGTCCAACGGGGGACCTCGACAACCATGTTGAGGATGGTCTTCTCAGCATTGGCATAGAGGGGGATGTCGTGGAAGGGAGAGACGACTTTGCCATCTTGCTCGACGTAAACACGGTGCTCAAGCGTGTTAGCAGGAGCGATCTTGCGGACAGTGTAGGTAGCCATTTTTGTGGATGATGATGAAGGAAAGAAGGAGGATTCAAGAAGGAAAACGAAAGTATTAATATTTGTTATTCGTGGAACTTCACGGATGCTGCAGTCGGGGTCCTGCGAATATCTGGGCACGCATACGGCGAAACGGATGCACGTGGTATTTAGGCATGTCACGTGAAAACAGCCGCGCCCACATATGAATTCGCCTCGCCCAGCCCAGCCTGAAAATACAGTCTCTCTTCTCTGAATCTTTCTGAATCCAAAGCAAGTCTTGGAAGTATCACCAAAAGCCCACAATAATTCTATAAAAAGCTCATGTGTAGCCTATGAAAAGGCATCAACAGCGGAAAAAATAAATCCATATCGGCCAAGGTGTTGCGTGAGGCTTGGCGGTTAGTACGACATTGGATCAGTGCTGCTGCTGGTCGAGGTTGATTCGACTGAGTCATCGTAATCACGATCAGATAGTTTACAACCCTGTTCCATGCCATATTCACTAGTAGACAATTGATAGTTTACACATTGCCCTCATTGAAAATTCAAACATTATTACTACTTGTGTTTATATAAAAACTATTAAATGGAAGGGAATAAAAAGAGAGTCATAAAAAACATTCACCTCAAAACTCGTAGGGAGCAGTCCAGATTGGAACAGTAGTGTCTGTTTTGATTGCAAACTTCTTCTTTTCCTGATCTACTTCAATCCATGTGCCCTGGCTTACCGCATTGATACCCGAATCTCTTAGTGCACTAATTTCTGGATCGCACAGACCCCAGGGATCGCTGGGAATCCAAATCAGTGGATCATCAGCTGTTTCGGCTGGGTTGGAGTAAGCCCCGGCCTCAATTCTTTCAGGGAGTGGCACAGGTGGCTGGTGGAACCTAGAAGTCAAGAGATCGTGTTGCACAACATGGGGCTCAAGGTACAAGTGGGGCTTGAAATATTGTGTAGCCCAGCTCATATGGCGGACGGGAGTAGGGACATGTAGATGCTTGACAAAACCACCGTGCCCAGCCTCAAGATTACTCTCGCTGGTCGTGGGAACAACAGGCTCGACTACTCCGCTGGAGATGCTTTCGTTTCTAGCATACATTTGGTCGTCTGATGGTAAAGCCTCGCCCTTTAGCTCGTTCAGAGCAATTCCTTCATTATTGTCGTACAATAGTCCAGTGGCCTCAGAGGTCTCGGTAGCATTCTCGGCGTTCAGGAGATCGCGAGGCAAACTAATGAGTAAAGGTGCAAATGCGGATGAGAGAGTGTTGTGCACAAAAATTGTGACAACCAGAATGATAGCTTGAAGCACAACAGGTCCCCACGATTTGGCAACGACAAAGAGACCCAGCATGCAGACTTCGCCGAGATACAGTCCCGTAAAGGTCTGAAAAATAGCTCTAGGATAATGTACACCACGTCCCTCAGAAGGCGAAACAACAAATAGAAGATTGTGCAGATAGGCAAGATAGACGAGACCAAAAGCAAGCCCAGAGAAACACAAAAGTAAGGGAGAGATGATTGAATACGTTATAGCAATTACAGCCAAATTGGTGTAAATGGGAAAAACGGTACCCCACTTGGTTTCACCCAGAATGTTCCATCTGGTCCACTTCTTACGGGGAGTGCTGTCGAGAAGAGTGGAGAGAACATGGAAAAGAATCAGCGCAGTGACTTGAAGCAGGGCACCACCGGCAATCGTAAAACCCTGGAGCAAAAAGTAGGATATGTAGAAATTAGAGGATTTGGGTAGGTTTGAGGCAAGCAAAGACATTGCTGAAGAAGGCTTGTTGATAATGTCTTGAATAACAGCAGCCGCACCAGAAGCCACGGTAGTGACCAAAAAGACCTGAATAACCTGGAACGCAAAATAGGCATTTTGAACATAGAGTTCAATGCCATAAAGAGAGGGGGCACCGGAAACTTTACCCATCAATCTGAGAAATATGGGCAGACATGCCATGAGCACAGCCAGCAGGATTGTCGGAAGCAGACCAGAAACAACACCGGAGATCCAAGATGGAAGCCTGTTGAGAAAATCTAACCAGGGAAGCTTTTCAGTAAGAGATTTGATGTTTGAAATGGAACCAACGAAGGCGACGGGTATAGACCAGAAGATAACAAGAGCGGTGATGGCAGCGACAGAGGCATAATATCTGACAAGACGCTCCCACCAAAATAGTCTCAGGTTGACCCAAACGATATCACTGGGTCTCACGCCAATGTGTCTAGGGGCCATATGAAGAGCCTGGTGGTGGGCAAGCGTTTGAACAGCAGTCTCAGCCTGCTCCTGAGTGTGAAAGCAGATAAAAACAGAGTTGAGTTTTCTTTGGTCATGTACTTTGGACTTGAGATCAATGATTTCTTCATTGAGCTCTTGAAGCTTTTCGCGGCCATATTCAATGGTGTCGACCTTTTTGCCAATAAGAAACTTGAGCTTGTGAGTAGGGCGTTTTTTGCGAGGAACGTAGAGATCGATATCGCTGCCTTCAATAGGGGTTTTCGATTTGAGTCTGTTTTTAACGGCAGTTTTCAAGAGCTTAGTTTCAGCACCTTCGACTTTCATGGCAAGTTTTTTGCGTTCATCAACCTTATCCATAAGTTCAGATTGAGATCTGTTAATCCAGACGTATTTTACTCCGCTGAATAGTTTAGTAAGGTCCTCGACTGAGAGAAATTCCTTCGGGACAGTGGAAATGAGAATGGTTCTTGAAGAGACGAGAGTAGAGTAAGCAGGGGAAGTAAGGACAGCCTGTCTTACGCTAACGTAGTAAACCATTTCGCGGTACAACGTAAAGATGATGAAGCCAAAGAAGAGCCATTCCATAAGGACGTGGGCATAGTATCTATTCTTGTTGTTGACGACGTTTGTGAAGGAAAGCTTGTTGAATCCAGACTGGCCACCATCACTAGTTGCGTTGATGGGAAGGAGGACAGGGAAAAGGAAAATGATTCCAACGAGAGATACGATAAACATGAGCCTGAGATATCTGAGAAAGAAGTAGCCGTCTAAGCCAGCATCTTGCAGGATTTCGGCTTCGCGACGAGTGATGAGGTCACTGAACCAAGCGAAGATGCCTGATCTAAGCGGTCTTGGGCGGTTTTCCGGGAGAACAGTATCGATTGTTGATCTGGGCTGGTAGATTCGTTTTTGGAGTGGGCGTAGAATTAGGAAGCCCGTGATGAAGGCGACGAGGACGATGAAGTTGATAACGAACGTAACTCCAAATGAGGAGACACTGTTCGTGCCAGTGGTACTAGAGCCGTCTGCCATGGTGATTCTGTAGACACTGTAGGCACTGTAGCTGCTGGTAAACTGTAGAGCCCTGTGGACGATGGAGGAAAAAAGTCTTAAGAAGTTTTAAAAAGTTTTGCAAGGAGAAGAAGGAGGATTCAGATTCTTAAGGAAAAGAAGTTTAAGGTTCAAAAATAAATTGTAAAAAATATATAAAGTTTGAGATTAAATAAAAACATTGGGAAAAAAAAAAAGAAATTTACTGGATTCCACATGGAACACGAGAATCGCTGGAGTTTGTGGAACCAGCACAGACAGGCTGTTCAATTGTGTTTTGGGCGCGGTGGTCATTCTACGAGAGGCTGTTACAGACGCAGAACGTTCAAAGACTCAAAGAAGCACTTTCAAGCACTTTCAAGCACTCGCAAGCAATTCAGGTCCAGATTGTCCAGGAGACGACGCAATTGGCACTATCTGGCACTATTTGACACGATTTAACAGTGAGAGTTTCTAGAAAAAATATCATGTGCATGTTACATGCATGCCAAGCGCAGTTCCCATGCAGATGCCTGCAAATAGTTGCCTATGCAGTAGCTGTGCCAAGCGCCTTAGGTGGTTGCTCTGGTTACTTTGGACACGATGATGCTCAGGATGCTCGTGGAGTTCACTTAGACCAGGCGGAAGGCGCTTGTGAAGACTTTGCGTGTCCGATTGTGGAGGTTTCTGTGCTCTACGTGTCATTGGTCACTGGATGCTCACTGAATGCTTACTGAGGAAAAACTCCCATTTGCATTACGCGTACCTGAAACACCCAAAAGCCCTAATTGCCAGCATAAATCTTACACAGGCGACGCATAAGTCCAGACGGGCTCCCAAACGTACGTCGAATGAATGAAAATTTGAGATAGCTCGCTATAAAGATCTACTCAACACAGAAATGGCGGGAAGAGCATGAATACGCTTCACCAAAGACGAGAACGGCGTATGCAAATGCAAATTGCAAAATTATCACAGTGATACAACGCACTGTTGCACGCACTGTTCGAGTAGAATACAACTATGATGAGCTACCGGGTCACAATGGCTCTGTGGCTACAAGGCACAATAGGACCCCATAGCCGCACACTGCGTTAAGTCGACTACGATCTAAATATACGTTGATCATGTCCCGAGTTACGCTACGATACAGCTGTTACATCCTGTTACAGCAGCGCTGCAGAGACTCTCGCCTGAACCGAAACCGTCGCTGTTGAAAAATGTGATACGTAAGTGCCATTTGCATTGTTCGCGTTATTATTACTTGCATTGCTTGCAACGATCGAGACCAGTACCATGATGCAAATGCATGTGGCTCAGAAAGTAGCCACTGCTCTAAGGTGTAAGTGCTACACTCTAAGTGCTAAGTGCTAAAGAACAAGTCCTATGCAGACACTAGGGGTGCAAGTGTCAAGTTACAACTGCTGCAGTCGCTACCTGTTCCTTTCCAATGAAGCAACAAATTCCGCGGAAATTTCAGGTTGTCTCAGCGTCTCCGCAATATCTACGATAATCTGCTCACAACGGCAGAACTGGGTC
The DNA here is from genome assembly GCA_030564925.1 of Geotrichum aggregatum. Classification (NCBI taxonomy): domain Eukaryota; kingdom Fungi; phylum Ascomycota; class Dipodascomycetes; order Dipodascales; family Dipodascaceae; genus Geotrichum; species Geotrichum aggregatum. The sequence continues at coordinate 30,933 of JAJMAH010000136.1, read as the reverse complement.
ATAGATTCTATACGCCATCAAAACCCTGCGAGACGACAAGATCTAGGTAGCGACGTTAACGTTAACCGGTCGCCATGGCCAGACACCTGATCTAGAGTCTCTTTACGCTCTAGTACACCTGGAAATAGCTGCTGAAATTCTAGTGAAATTTCAGTGAAAACTTCCCTTTGGGAAGGTTGTTGCGAAATATTAAGACTTTTTCTCCACGCTTCAGTCACATATAAATACGTATGCGATGGCCCTTTATTTTGCTGTGTGTTTGACATAGCTGCTTAATACTTGAACTCCTAACAGCTTGAAAATGGTATCACTCAATGTTATTGCAGCTTCTCTGGCAACCGCGTCACTTGTCTCGGCCAATTCGTTTATTGAGGAACACTTCGGTCCCATATTGAAAGGCGACTTGAAAGAAAACCAGAACGGACACAAACAAGCTCCCATCGGTCATCACAATGCAAATTCAAAAGATGCAAGCAATCATCATGGCCATAGCCATCCCCGCTTCGATGACGATGACGATCTGGGCCTGAACTCTTACGTCTCAATCCCACACCCAGATTATGTGGCAGACCTCGACCCTAATTTTGCTCCGCTGTATGCCGGTGTTGCTACATTTGCCCATCTCCCCTTGACTGAATGTTTTGGTCTAAACCCAGGAGCAGTCAAGCCAGAGTTTGACATTGCTGTCATTGGCGCACCATTTGATACCGGCGTGTCATACCGTGGAGGTGCGCGGTTTGGTCCATCGGGTATTAGAGAAGGATCAAGACGCATCGGATCAACTGCAAGTTACAGCTCAATCAACCTAGGGTTCAATCCTTATTCCGATTGGGCGAAAATCGTGGATTGCGGAGACGCTCCCATGACTCCGTTTGATAATAGAGTTGCCCTCAACCAGCTTTACCGCGCGCACAGGGCTATCCACAACCACTCTGTGCCCAAGACCACTGCAGAACACAGGTATACGGGCAAATCCCCGCGCATTATAACGCTTGGCGGAGACCACACCATTACGTTTTCTGCGCTGCGGTCTGTCAGCCAGGTCCACGGCCCCGTTTCCGTCATTCATTTCGATTCCCATATCGACTCCTGGGACCCAATCGCGCTGGGCGGGAACATTTCCAGCTACGGAAACCTCAACCACGGAACGTTTTTGCATTTCGCCCATGAAAAAGGGTATCTTGTGGATGACGCCAATATCCACGTAGGCGTGCGCGCTCCGTTTATTCGACGAGGCAAAAAGGACTTGCATCACGATCAGCACTGCGGGTTTGATTTAATTATGGCCCGCGATATTGACCACATAGGCATTCAAGGTATTGCCGACAAGATCAAACAGCGTGTCGGAACCAACAAGGTCTACATTTCTATTGACATTGACGTCTTGGACCCTGCGTATGCCCCGGGAACAGGCACAGCCGAGCCCGGCGGATACACAACCCGCGAGTTTCTGTCTCTGCTAGATTTGTTGCTAGGTTTGGATATTGTGGGTGCTGATGTGGTGGAAGTGGCGCCGGCGTATGATTCTGCGGGACAGATTACTGTCCTTGCTGCGTCGCAGATTGTGGATAGTTTGCTAGAGTTAATGGTTTACGAGGAAGGAAATCCAATGAGCAGTTAGGTTAATAAACATAGCAGTTGGACCGTACCGCACGTTTGTTTATGTCGATAGTGTATCCTAATTTTTCTTCTCTGTCTGCGTCTTCAGTTACTCATGCGCGAGGACGTATTCTCGATAGGTGATCGACTTGGAATTTCGATTTGCGATATAAAGTAGCTACGCTCCACAGCGCGAAACCCCCCCCCCCCCCCCC
>JAJMAH010000136.1:0-29019 GCA_030564925.1 Geotrichum aggregatum | reverse complement strand
TTCATCATCGTCCTCATCTCCTTCTGCTTCACCCTCTCCTTCCGCCTCTTGGCCACGCCCTTTCTGAGTTTTGCCGTTCTGGCTCTGCAAATAATAGTTAGCAAACCAATTACCAAGATACTCAAAACACTCACCTGCCGGTACTTAGCAAGGTATATCTTCAGGACCTCTGAGTAGTTTTCAAACCCTAACGATGTTAATGCAAACAGTATGTCCTCTCCGTTCACCGTTTTCCTTCGTTCTGCCGAGCAACGCTCTGTGGCCTCGCTCGTCACGAACGAAATAAACTCGGAGACACACTCTTGCATGCACTCCTTAGCCTCCTTAGATATCTTTGCATTTTCCGGTAGCGCGTTCTTCATTATTCGAGCAACTAGTTTTTGAAAGTGTTAGAACAAGTATCAGCCGTGCTAGTTAAAATGCAGGCAATTGCGATTGTCAGCAATACCCTCAGCGCTAGAAACTGAGGTATTCACCACCACACCGCCGCAATGACTACAACAAACCGAACCACGCACTCACCATTTGCTATTGGTAGCCATTTCTCTTGCTCTTTAATTACGTAGCCGATGTTCGAGTTGCTGTAACCGTCAGAATATGCCGCAGGATCTTCTTCTTCTTTGTAGCTAGCCATGATGATTGTATAAATAAGGTCGAAAAGTAGTTGAATGTGAAGGAAAAAAAAAAGACGCGTCAAAAACAGCTATACGGCTAAAGGTTGGATTTTGAGGGTTTTCCTTAGCAGGTATCGAGCTTACTATGTGACCAGAAAGAAAAAGAGGGTGGTGGATACAGGTTTAAGTCGGACGAGAAGGTATTTACTCTGTGTTATAGTTTTCTACGCACATTTTCGAATTTTATGACAGCTTGAAATTTACGCCCTTACCCTCACCCGACAACGTGTGAACCTCCCTCCTTGCTCAGACTTCCGCAGCCGTCGATGAGGTAGAGCCTTTAGAGTATATGAAAGCACAATAAAAATTTCGGATCTAGAGGTGACCTAGAGGTGGTAAAATCAAAGCAGCTCTTGCAAACTTAGCGATACTCACCGACGCTACCCTTACCTCAAAACGCTTTCCACTACCACCAGGGGGTTTCCGCCCAAACCTCCGGCCCAAAATACCTCCAATCCCAAACACAGCACTTATCTGCCTAACAGCTTTGTAAATATCTCTAGCCACCCCCAATGCTCTCCAGACAGATCCTCAAGCGTCATGCTCATTCTCGTGCATCGAGCATATCGAGATTTATCTGCTCTACTCGGGCCGCTTCATTTGCGACTACAATAAACGACTTTCCGATTCCAGCTATCCAAGTCGCCCCACAACTACCAAGGCCCAAACAACCCTTTTCAAGCAATTGGTCTCATATTATTGCGCAAACGGAAGACTCGAAATCACCAAAAGAACCGTCTAAACCTGTCAAACCCAAGCCAGAGAAGAAGAAGCGTGAGCCGCCAGCACCGGAGAAAGATGAACCAGTGAACAAAAGTAATGTAGGTCCGACGTCTTCCACGCCAGCTACTCCAACTTCAACCCCACCATCTGCACCTTCAACGCCCCCAAGTAGCGATCCCCCTTCGCCACCCCGACCGAGTCATACCGAGAAGTTATATCAGTATGCTTCAGCGGCTGAAAAGAAGCAGATCATGATTTTGCCTATTAACAAACGGCCACTCATTCCTGGTACGTACAAAACCATTCTAACACATGCTGATTTCTAACTCGTCAGGCTTCCATAAGGCCGTAACGGTTCGCGATAAAAACGTTGTCAAAGCTTTGAATAAAATTTATAACAGCGATATCGACGACCGCTGCATAGGAGTGTTTCTCTTGAAGGATAGCACAAGCGATACGGACTCTGTTCATAGTCTCGATGAAGTTCACAATGTTGGCGTATACGCCCGTATTGGTGGCTTTTTTGAAACTGAGAAAGGAGAAGCTACGCTCATTCTTTATCCGACACATCGCATCGAAATAGCTGATTTGATACCTCCAGCTGATCTCGAGCCTGCAGATGAGATACAACCTAGCGAGGTAGATGTCACTAGTTTTGAGCATGATCTCGCCGATAAGCACGCTGCGCAATCAGAGTTTTACAGCATGCCTGTTTCTTGGTCTACGTCCGCTGTAGACCTCGAAGATTTACCATACGACTCGCAAGCTCCCATGATTTCCGCTCTTACTGCTGAAATTCTAAAAGTTCTTAAGAGCCTAAGTCAGATTAATCGATCTCTAAAAGAGCAAGTGGTAAATATCGTTCTTGCCGGCAACAAATTCACTACCTCCAATGTTTATGAGGAACCCCATATTCTTGCTGATTTTGCCGCCTCAATATCTGCTGGGCGGTCCGAGGAGATCCAGGATGTTTTGTCAAGTCTCAATATTGAGGATCGGCTTCAAAAAGCACTTCTTCTGATCAGACGAGAGCTTGACAATATCAAGCTGCAAGACAAAGTCAGCCAGGACGTTGAAAGCAGAATACAAAAGCGCCAAAAAGAGTATTATCTCATTGAGCAAATGAAAGGTATCAAACGGGAACTTGGTTTAGACAACGATCGCGACAGGCTTGTACAGACGTTCAAAACTCGTGCTGAAGAGCTTGATTTCCCGGAAGCGGTTGAAACTGTATTCAATGACGAAATTCAAAAGCTTGGATCTTTAGAGCCAAATGCCGCTGAATATAATGTTACACGCCAGTATCTTGAGTGGATAACTCAGCTGCCTTGGGGGAAGTTCACGAAAGATTCTTACAATCTAGCCAAAGCTATCAGGGTTCTTGATAAAGATCACCATGGCCTTAAAGATGTGAAAGACCGCATTCTGGAATTTATTGCTGTTGGAAAGTTGCTAGGCGCCGTGGATGGCAAGATCATTTGTTTTGTTGGACCTCCTGGTGTTGGTAAGACGTCGGTTGCGAAATCGATTGCTACAGCTCTCAGTAGGAAATTTTACCGATTCAGTATTGGAGGTGTCTCTGATGTCTCGGAGCTCAAGGGCCACCGCCGTACCTATGTTGGCGCTCTACCTGGCCGCGTTATTCAAGCTTTGAAGAAAACCGAAACTCAAAACCCGCTCATTCTCATTGACGAGATTGACAAAATTGGACGTGGGGGGTCTCACGGAGATCCCTCTGCTGCCCTTCTAGAGCTGCTGGACCCTGAACAGAACAACACCTTTCTTGATCATTACCTGGATATCCCTGTCGACATGTCTAAAACTTTGTTCGTCTGTACCGCCAATACCCTTGATACAATTCCCGTTCCTTTGCTTGATCGTATGGAGGTTATTCCAATTTCGGGCTATGTCACTGAAGAGAAGATCGCCATTGCTGAACAATACCTAGCCCCCAGTGCAAAGAAACTTGCCGGTCTCGAGAATGTAGATGTCTCACTGACTCATGATGCAATCGAATGCCTTATCAACAATTATTGCCGTGAGAGCGGCGTTCGCAATTTGAAAAAGCACATTGAAAAAATCTACAGAAAGGCAGCGCTGAACATAATCAGAGAAATGAAAGATGAGGAGGAAAACCCTGATGAGACAGTAAATGTGGCTGACGACGCTAAAGTTAAGGCTGTAGAAGGACAAGATATTGTACAACAGCAAAAGCCTATGATCGTCCCCAGTGATGTCAGTGTGACCATCTCTGCCGCTGACGTCAAAGACTACGTGGGGCCTCCAATCTTTACCGAAGACCGCATGTACGAGAAAACACCCGTTGGAGTGGCCATGGGTTTGGGGGTGAGTAGTATGGGCGGCAGTTCCCTTTACGTCGAGTCAGTCCTAGAGCAACCGTTGACTAGCCACTCGCATCCAGGCTTGAGCCGCACGGGCCAGCTGGGCGATACTATGAAGGAGTCATCAAACATTGCATACTCATTTGTGCGAATGTTTTTGAGCACGAAGCTACCTTCTAACAGATTTTTTGAGCGCGCAAAGATCCATTTGCATTGCCCTGAGGGTGCTACTCCCAAAGATGGCCCATCCGCAGGAATCACCATGTCTACAAGCTTGCTCTCCCTTGCGCTCGACCACCCTATTGACCCCACAATTGCCATGACAGGAGAGCTTACACTGACAGGCAAAGTTCTACGTATTGGCGGCTTGCGTGAAAAGGCAGTTGCTGCTAAGCGCTCTGGTGCAAAGATAATTTTTTTTCCAAGGGACAACTTAGCTGACTGGGAGAGCTTGCCAGACAACGTCAAAGAAGGCCTCGAGCCCGTGCCTGTTGCGTGGTATAGCGAGGTATTCGACCGAGCTTTTGCCGACTTCGACTTAAAGGCAGCAAGCCATCTATGGAAAGAGCAATTCTTGAAAATAGATGAGAAAAAGCATAGCTATAACCAGCATTTGTAATCTGTAAATTGTATATATAACCAAAAATATAATAAGCGAAACGTTTTTATGCCTTTGCGGTGCCTGTCAGCGGTTTTATTCTTTTTCCTCTCTCGGGTTCTTTAAAGCGAGACAACGGCGCTTAAGTCCCGAGAAACATGATTTTTTCACAGCTTTAACCGCCAACCCCATTATTATTTCTTACTTAATTTACAGTTCTCCATGTATTTCTGCCTTTAAAAGCAACCTTTTCTCCTCATTATTCGCTCTGATTTTCTATTCTCCTTCATCCAATGTCCGCATTATTGTCTGCTCTTCGATCTACCAAGAGCATTACTTCCATCTCATTTCGTCAAATGGCCAAACTTTCTACCCAAGCCCGGCCCGTCCTGGCCAACCCTGAGCTCTTTCGCGAGCAGGGCTATATTAATGGTCAATTTATCAGCGCAAAGTCAGGCAAGACCTTTGATGTTACGGATCCCGCCACCCTTGAAAAGATAGGTGTTGTTCCCGAGTTTGACGTCGAGGAATTGCGTTCTGCCATCGACTCTGCTTCCGTTGCGTATCACGAACTGAAAAAGACCACTGGCCGCCAAAGAGCGCGCTGGCTCCGTGCTTGGTACGACCTTATGATCGAAAACCAAGAGGATCTTGCAAAACTCATTACATGGGAGAACGGCAAAATTTTAGAAGATGCTCAGAAAGAGATCGCTTACAGTGCTGGTTTCTTTGAGTGGTTTTCTGAAGAAGCCCCGCGTCTATATGGAGACACAATTCCTTCTTCAGTACCAAGCAACCGCATTTTCACTGTCAAGCAGCCCATCGGTGTTGCCGGTATCATCACTCCTTGGAACTTTCCCGCCGGTATGATTACCCGTAAAGTCGGTGCTGCGCTTGCTGCCGGTTGCGCTGTAGTAGTCAAGCCTGCTGCTGAAACACCTTACTCTGCCCTTGCTCTTGCCGTGCTTGCTGAGAAGGCCGGTGTCCCCAAGGGAGTCTACAATGTTGTTACCTCGCACGTAAACACCAAAGCTTTTGGTACGGAGCTTTGCGAGAATAAGACCATCAAAAAGGTTTCTTTCACTGGCTCCACTCCTGTTGGAAAGATTCTGATGGGCCAGTCTGCTTCTACTTTGAAGAAGCTTTCTTTTGAGCTTGGTGGCAATGCTCCCTTCGTCGTCTTTGAAGATGCAGATGTCGATGTTGCTGTTGAGAACGCTCTGCCAGCCAAGTACCGCGGCAATGGACAGACCTGTGTTTGTCCAAATCGTTTCTTCGTTCATGAGGATGTATACGAAGAGTTTGCTGAGAAGCTGGCTGCCCGTGTTGCGTCTTACTATAAGCCCGGTTACGGATTCAGTGAGGGTGTCACCTTGGGTCCTCTTATCAATGAAGCTGCTGTGGACAAGGTCGATAACCATGTGAAGGACGCTCTCAGCAAGAGCGCAAAGGTTCTCACTGGTGGTAAGCGCCTTCCCGAGCTCGGTCCTAATTTCTACGCAGCTACAGTTCTTCGTGATGTCACCCCCGAAATGAAGATCAACACCGAAGAGACTTTCGGTCCCCTGATTCCTATCATGAAGTTCACTTCTGAGGCGGATGTCATTGCTCGTGCCAACAGTGTTGAAGTTGGTCTTGCAGGTTACTTTTTCTCCAAGGATGTTGCTCGCGTTTACCGCGTGGCCGAGGCCCTTGAGACTGGAATGGTCGGCGTCAACACCGCCATGATCTCTGAGCCTGCTCTGCCATTCGGTGGTATCAAGCAGTCCGGATTTGGTCTGGAGGGCTCTAAATACGGTGTCGAAGAATACCTCGTTAAGAAGACCGTTGTTATTGGCGGTGTCAACTAAAAGTAATGTGTAATGAATATCATGGAAGTTTTGAATTTTTCTAAACGCGTCGCGCACATTTGTCCTGTATAAATTGATTTTTGAATTTAGTACTTCAAAAGAAGGTTGCTGACGCGATAGTCTCGTATTGCAGCCGGCGTAACTTAAATATTCTACGCAGGCAATCAAGGATTCTTCTTTCCAACCATGACGGACCTACACAAATGCTTTCCATCATCAACTCTGCCGTTGGATGAGGAGTATGAGGACCTGCTGGGCTCATTTAACACAACGGGCTTGACAAGTACCGATCTCTTAACGCTTGATCCTGTCCACATTGCCCATATATGTGACCGCAGCGCTGTTGAGGTCCGTAAGTTTCTAAGTCTCCTTGAAGCGGATGTTCTCAAGAGCCTTGTTATTGAGGGTGGTAGAGAGTTGTATAAGGAAGATAGTGTTTTGTCGCACGTAACGACTGGCGACTCAAAGCTGGATCATGCTTTAGGAGGACATGGGCTCCCTGTGTGCTCCATAACAGAGGTATCGGGCACAAGCGCAGCAGGAAAATCGCACCTTCTGCTACAAATTGCGGCCACGGTTCAGCTACCTGTACGCCTGGGTGGGCTAAACAAGTCAGCGATATACATTTCAACAGAGTCTGGTGGTTTAGAAACGCGCCGGCTACAGGACATCATTGACAGTATGAATGAGAAACACGAGGGAGTGAGTATATCGGGCAACAATGTGCGGTGCTTCAACTGTTATGACACGGAAGAACTCCTTCACATAATGCAGTACCAGCTTCCCGTCGCGATCGAGAAACATGGTGTGGGTGTGATTTTGATTGATAGCATAGCTGCTCACTATAGAGCAGAGGCATCAAATCTCAGAGATGAGGGAGACGCGCTATCACGATCTCAGAGCTTGACAACTGCTGCGCGGCTATTACGAACGATGGCCCAGAAACACAGGTTGGCAGTACTTGTGGCCAATCAAGTAGCTGACCGGTTCTCGCGGACTCTATATGGGAACCAACAGCTAGACCCGTTCATGTTTGATCATCAGCTACGCTGGTACTCTGGATGGACTAACGAGACAATCATTCACAACCAGCGTCCAACAAATTCGCAGGAGAAGCCACCGCCAACAGCAACAGTAGCAACGGCTACAAGATCTTTTAGTATATTTGAGAGTTTTGACGAAAAAACAGACGGGAATAGCTTTATTTCGGCTGAAGAGGCGCTCAAAGAAGAGTTGAAAGAAGCAATGCGTTCTGAGAACGACGACAATTCGACTGATGATGAGAGAGATGAACATGTATCAGAAAGGGTAACAGCCTCTCAATATGCGCAACAGTCAGCTCACGGGGGCTCTAATTCTACGTGGCAAAGCATGAGCCAAGAATCTGAAATCTCCGGCTCTACATCATCTGAGAACGATACAATGTCTAGTTCACCTTCATTCAATCCGAACGATTTTGGAAAGGTTCCGGCGCTAGGTCTAGTATGGGCTAATGAAATTGATCAAAGAATCGTTCTCAAGCGAGAGAATCGTTCTGACAGGGATCCATCCACGAAACAAACAGACACGGACTGTACACGAACCATGGAAGTAGTGTTTTCGCCATGGTGCGCACCTTCCAAGATCGGATTCAAGATCGTGCGTTCTGGTGTCCAAGCGTTGTCGTGAACAGCCGAGTAGCAGATATAGCTAGCATAGTAGATTTTAAGTTTGGTAACCGATTCACTACTAATCGCGTAGTAGCCAGTCGATGTTTTTCATTTACCCGAAAAGGAATTTTAATTACGCGTTTTTGCCAAATTTATTGCTTGTTTTGTTTTTCGTTTCTTGGTTTTAGCCCTAGCGACCACAAAGAAAACGTAGTGTTTATTTCAACTTTTTATCTTTTCTATTGACCAAAAACGCTCCATTCCATTCCCTTCCATTTCGATTCTTCAACAAGAGCAAATCCACATCCACAACCATCCTAGGAACCTCTATAATCATATTAGTCAACCAGTACAATGTCAAGAAAGAGAGCCAACTCAGACCTGAATTATGACGCTCCGTCGTCGCCGGCTGCAATGCCTCCTTCGTCCCCGCCAGCACTATTCGAAGACGAAATAGATCCCGATGATGTCAGAGAAGACATTATAGATGACTTGGAAGAAGCAGCAGAAGAGGTTGATGGCGAAGATCTTTTCGGTGATGACATGTTAAGGTGAGTTGTGTATGTCTGGCGATGCAGCTATCTCTAACTCCTCATAGGGATTATCAAAATCGAAACGACGACCGCTACGACTTGGACGACGAAAATATTGACGACGAGGTCGAATACGATGCAATGGATCCTTCCGCACGAAGGCGTGCTGATGAACAATTAAAGATCAGAGATTCTTTGCTTCGATCGCAACGACCGCTTCCCGACGCGTTCATGGATGATGACGAGGATATGGGCTCTCCAGGGCTTCCTACACAAAGAAGGCGGCGTCATCAATATGAAGATGATCCCTACGATATAGACAATGAAGCCCTCAATGATCCCTTGAGCGAAATCCTATCTCTTGAAGCGCTGGGTGATATCAAGGCAGGCTCTATTGCTGAATGGATATCGCAGCCAGTTGTTCACCGAAGCATCGCCAAGGAATTCCGAAGTTTTCTTGTGGAATACACGGATGATAATGGCTCTTCTGTGTATGGTGCCCGAATTTTAACTCTTGGAGAGCAGAACTTGGAAACCCTTCAGGTGACTTACCAGCATATAGTCGAGTCTAAAGCTATTTTGGCCCACTTTTTAGTCGCTGCACCCTCTGATATCTTGAAGATCTTTGATCTAGTGGCTATGGAAGTTATTGAGCTTCACTATCCTAACTACGCTGCTATTCACTCAGAGATTCATGTCAGAATCACTGACCTCCCAAGAAGTTTTACGCTTCGTGAATTGCGTGAGAACCACATGAACACGCTGGTTAGAGTATCTGGTGTCGTGACACGTCGAACCGGAGTTTTTCCTCAGCTCAAGTATGTTAAGTTTGACTGTGTCAAGTGCGGCACGACGTTAGGCCCGTTTGTGCAAGACTCAAACTCCGAGGTCAAAATCTCTTTCTGTCACAACTGTAAGAGCCGTGGACCGTTCACTGTCAATACCGAAAAGACATTGTACCGAAACTATCAGAGAATCACGTTGCAGGAATCTCCGGGCACAGTTCCTCCTGGCCGTTTGCCTAGACATCGTGAGGTCATTCTTTTGTGGGATTTGATTGACATTGCCAAACCTGGTGAGGAGATCGATGTCACTGGAATTTACAAGAACTCTTATGATGGGTCCCTGAATGCAAAGAATGGCTTTCCAGTTTTTTCTACCATTATTGAAGCCAATATGGTTCAGCGTAGAGATGCTGGCCGCTCAGGTGAATTCAATCTTTCTCATGAGGAAGAAAAGCAGATTCGAGAGCTTTCTCGGCAGCCCAAAATCATTGATCGAATCATTAGTTCAATGGCACCCAGTATTTATGGACACAAACCCCTCAAAACTGCAATTGCTTGCTCACTGTTTGGAGGTGAGGCAAAGAACATCAAGAATAAGCACAGAATTCGTGGAGACATTAATGTCTTGCTGTTGGGTGACCCTGGTACAGCCAAATCACAGCTTCTCAAGTATGCCGAAAAAACGTCGCATCGAGCTGTGTTCGCTACTGGCCAGGGCGCTTCGGCTGTAGGTTTGACGGCCTCGGTACGTAAGGATCCCATTACTCGCGAATGGACCCTAGAAGGTGGAGCTCTTGTGCTTGCCGATAAGGGAACGTGTTTGATTGATGAGTTTGACAAGATGAATGACCAAGATCGTACGTCCATCCATGAGGCCATGGAACAGCAGTCTATTTCGATTTCCAAGGCTGGCATTGTAACTTCACTGCAAGCTCGGTGTGCTATCATTGCAGCAGCCAATCCCAACGGAGGAAGATACAACAGCACGATTCCTCTGTCACAGAATGTCGATTTGACGGAGCCTATTTTGTCTCGTTTTGATCTACTGTGTGTTGTTCGGGATATTGTGGACCCTGAAATGGATGGACGTCTAGCACAGTATGTTGTTGAGTCGCATACAAAAAGTCACCCTGACCAGACGCCTATAGAAGGTGATGAGGATGACGACATGGAAGACGATGATCCAGCGTCTACCCCTGCTGGCAGATCCAACAACAGAGCAGGAGGGGACAGTCACTTGCCTGGGTTTGAAGAAACACAAGAGAACGCCATTCCACAAGATCTTCTTCGCAAATACATTTACTTTGCACGCACGCGCGTGCACCCCACGTCGTATAAAATTGACCAAGACAAGATTGCCAAAGTGTACAGTGACTTGCGTCGTGAATCTTTGGCAACGGGCTCTTTCCCCATAACAGTACGTCATTTGGAAAGCATAATGAGAATCAGTGAAAGCTTTGCTCGAATGCGGTTACAGGAAGAGGTTTTGAATAGTGATGTTGATCGGGCTATCAAAGCGACGGTCGCGTCGTTTGTGGGGGCACAGAAAATGAGTGTGAGGCGCTCGCTGGAGCAAAGTTTCAGGAAGTATACGATTTGAGAGTTCTGGTAGCTGATAGGTGTTTATTTATTTTGTAATTGAAAACTGATTGAAGAGTAATTGGAGACTAGTCTCACTAGAAAGAGAGACATATCGTGTCTATCTATCTTGATATCTAATCTAGCAAGTAGTACCTGTTCAAAAGTAGATTTGAAAGTAAATTTATCTTTGTAGACTATGAGAAGGTGAACGCTATAGATTGATGAGTGTAAGCCGTATCATAGGATTCCTTAGATACATCACAATGATATTGGTCGTGACGTCCAGCCATAGATATTGGTTAAATAATCTCGTTGTACGTAGTCTAACTTTTAGCCGTACATATATTGAATTGCAATGATAATAACATGATAAATCCGTTTTCTTTAATATATGTTCATATTTTTTGATATTCATGTTTCAAAGTGATCAGACTAAGAATGCCCATTTCCATAATACACACCTTGGATCATGGGCGCTTGCGAGAACCTCTTGTAATAGAAGTACTTGTTTGTGCTTCGCTTCAATAAGAATCCGAATCCAAAGGTAAGCGCAGCAAACACAAAAAGCAAAACGTGAACAGACTGCACATCTTGCTGGTCTCCGCCGCTACCGCTATCGCCGTCTGAAGAAGACAAAGCGAGGGTTTTAACGACCATGTAGATGAATATAGCAAAAGCCACAAACGTACAAATAGCAGGCGCAACAACCGTAAAAGCAGAAAGTTCCTTCCCAGGCGCATCTGTCTCTACCCAGCGCGGCACTTGCATTGATGTATTCCCATTATACATATCAGGATCTTCTAGCAGATTTGTCGTCCCATGTGTAGCTTTGAACTTTGCAATCACATGCAATAAGGCAATCACAAATCCCGCATCCATGACCCCAAAAATACCCAGAAAGAACCGCGTGCAGTCGTTGCCCTCGCTGTCATAGATCTTGTTGCCGGTCACAAGCACATATGTGAGGGATCCCACGAACACTGCTCCTAAAACAAGGGTGGCGAGACCCAAAATGACGATAGACGTTTTTGTGGGTACCTGCGACTCGCGGAGGTAAGATTCGTACTGGCTGGTGAGCCGGTCTTGGTAGGATTCGAAGCCTGCGTCGTTGTCATTGTCGTCATCCGATCCATATGTGACTAGTCCGGGCATGATGTGTGTGTGATGTATACCCAAAGTTTTGTGCAAAGAATGTTTAAAGATATAGATGGGGATAGAAATAGGGTCTTTGAAGGCTGGGAGTTTAGTTTAGACGTCAGCGTCAGGCTATAATTTGTGCACGGCTATATCTTGCTATGTACAGCCAACCCCTACCCTGACATATACATGAATCTTCATTTTTTTTCAGTTTCCACTTCTTTCTGCATCTTCTCAATCTTTGACTTTATCTGTAGCTAGATCATTCTTTTTCTCTCATGGCTTCTGATGACTACGACTTGGGAATTCCTCGCAAGACTTTGAAACTCAAGGGTGGTACTGGCACCTCTAGTAAAGTCACGAAAGGAAAGTTAAAGAAGAACAAGAAAAGCAAAAGGAGCAAGACGGCTGTTTCCTCCGATCGCGACAAAACTCACGACAAGACCGAGACCGGCAATGAGGCAGCCAACATAAGTACTAGCAGCGAGAAGCCGATGCACAACAGCAAAACAGAGGCTGAACGAAAGTTCGAGCAGATGAAACAGCAGAGGGTGAGACTCAAACATCTCGAACAAGACCTTGAACATTTATAAAGACATTTTGCTAACTCTCGCACTGTGCAGCTCAATAATACGAATGTCAAAAAATCATTCAAGGAACGCGCAGAAGATTACAACAAGTACTTGGCTGGGTTGAGCGACCACAACGAAATGCCTAAGGTAAGTGCTATTTGGCGCTTGCAATTGTACGGTTATGTTATACTAACACCTTTTTTCTTTTTCAACAGATTGGGCCAGGTTAAAACGAGCCATGATTCCGCGGTTCATGATTCAATTGAGCAAGGGAAAGAACAAGATAAAACCACTACACTAAGAAAGAATAATAATAATAATAATAATAATAGTAATAAAGTAATAATAAAAACAATAATAACAGCATTCACAGGAAGTACTCAGCAACAGGCCTCTTCATAGGCATTACCTTGGATCCCTCCAACTCGCTCACCTGCGCCTCAAAAACCGTATAATGCCTCGACAAGTCATCCTCTATCCGCAATATAGCAGCTACATTGCCACAGCGGTAACAGTAATTCGGCGCAGACCACACAGTAACCAGCGCTTCATTATACATTTCTTTGTAACCCTCAAGGACAAGCTGATGCGCACGCGCAATCAGCGACGTGTTGTTGAGGTGGTTAAAGGCGTGCACAGGACCAGGCCCAAACACGTACCCAGCTCCTCGCGGCGAAAGGCTCCATTGAGCTACGCTATTGGCGCCGTTGCTGGTGTTGCTGTTGCCGTTGGCCTGGCTTAGCGCCATTGTGGGATTTTCAAACCTGGGTCGGTCGCTGGCACCATCACCCTTCTTGCCCGCTGATTTTCTATCTTCAAACATGTCGTCAAACACCGTGTCAGGGTCGCTCTTCTGGTTTCTATTATATCCTTTCGTCGTCGTAGTCGTGGGGTCGTCGTCATTTACATTATTATTATCATTGTCATTAGAATTGGAGTGGAAAGCTTGGGTGTCGTCATTGCCTTCATGTAGGCCATTACTCGTATCAGCATCGTATGTGATGCTAGTTTTATTTCTTCGGAAGTCATCATTGCCGTTGTCGTCATCCTGCTCGTCATCAGGAAGAAACATGTCAAGGCCCGTAGAAGAAACGTCCAAAGTTTCGTCGGGGTCTGACCACAGAAGATCACACATTGGTCCATCATGAGGCACTTCCTGTTTTCTGTCAATAACTCTTATCTGATTAATGTGTTTTATAGCTGGCGATAGGCCTCCATGCACACAGAAAACGCCGCCCGAGTCGCCAACAAGAGCGGACAAGGCCAAGTAGTCAAATACATTGCAGCATAACCTCCAAACATAAGACGATCCGTATTTCCGCATGCATTCATCGTAAAACCCGTACGCAGCTGTGATTTGGCGCGACTCGTGGTTACCTCTAATAAGCGTAATTCGGTCAGGATACCTCACTTTGAGACACAAAAGAAGCAAGAAGGATTCAACGGAATAGAATCCTCTATCTACAAAGTCACCCAAGAACAAGTAATTTGTGAACGGGCACTCTCCTCCTACAGAGAAAAGGGTCAACAGGTCGTGAAACTGGCCGTGGATATCGCCGCATATTGTGACAGGTGTGTGGACTAGCTGCACGTTGGATTCCTCTACAAGCAGTTCTTGAGCTTTGTAACACAGCTGTTTGACCATGTCTTCCGGAACATGGCGAAATGTTCGTAGAAGTTCGATCGTTTCGTCAACGAGCGACAACATAATGTGTAGTATCAGAAGAAAGAGATTGACAAAGCACCCTCAACAAATCTAGACACACGTGCACAAGTATGTTTCTTTTTAACTGAGCAGTAAAGGCGAGGAAGTATACGTATATTCGTTAATATAGTGAATGTGGTTGTAAATTTAGAGAAGAGAAGAGTCGCGAACGCGTTTACCTGGTGAGTAACAGCAATAAAAGGGAAATATCCAAAGGTCGTTGCGTTTAATAAATAGAGCCAGAAAACCGCAAAAGAAGGGCGCGTTGATAGAAGCGTATAAGTGGTAAGCGTGAACTTGAGTTTTTCACAAGTATAAACGTAAGTTGGATGTGAGACCGTTGTATCCTAGTGAGCTTTCAGAAGATTATAGATCAGTTGGATACAGGCGTAGCCAGTAGCAGAGTAGGTGAGGCAGACAGAAACGAGACCATTCGAACCCGAGAGTGAAGGTGTCGGGCAGGGTTTCTGGCAGGGCGTCGGGCAGAGCTTGAGTACCTGTGCGTGGGAAATGTGGTGAGAACTTCTAAGAAGGGTTTTGCAACAACCGAGTATCTTTCAGCGGTTTTGAAACGAGATTTTTTTTTCCTTTTTGCAGGGAAAGGTCTTTTTTCTTGTTCTAATTTTTTTTTAATTTTTTAATCATATTATTAAAGTTAAGGTGCCGCTGGCCGGACTTTAAATTTGTAATCAGTGCATTAGGAGATGGTCATATATTAGTAAGAAACGACTCAACTGAAGGACGGTTTAGCGAGTGTCGCAGAGGGAATTGGGTGGTCGGGCGGTGTGGACTAGGTGGTATAGACTAGGTAGTGTAGTCGTAGTCCAGGTGATGTAGAAGGCATGGATGGTAGAGACGCATGGATGGCATGTTTATTATGGGCCAAAAGGAAGCCTGTGAACTCTAGCTAAGCTGAGTTAACATTTTACCACCAACACGTTAAACTAAAGCTAGGTACGCAAGCCTTCCACAAGCCTTTCATCGAAGAGTCCAACGACGTTTTTGCGGCCCCCCTTTCTCGTTTACTTGCCAGGTATCAGGCCTCATCATGCCCCACCAACCACCAACCACGGTTGCACACACGCTACGGCCACCGCACGCCTTGGCCTGAGAGGGAGCTTTTTGCAACATTGTTCCTGTCACTATGTATACAGGGCAAGGGTATAGCTACTCAAGAAAACAAATGAGCCTGATCTCTCTCTTGTTTCCCCTACGGAACTTCTTGCTTCTCTCATTTACCACTTTACTAACTGCCATTTCACCGCTCTTCTTCAACCGCTTTCTGTGTTGCTCGCTATTTGCTCTCTCAAACTAACTGGTCGTTCATTGACCCTCAACAATTACCTAAAGTGTTGTATCCAAGTCTCGTTCCTCTTCCCGCGCCAATCTATACCCCCCTTCTTCACTTGCTTCACCTTCATTCGCAGTCCAGACTGCGTCGGATTCACATCCTCTAGCTCAACATGTTGGAATCACTTGTTGCTTCACTACTGAACCGATTCCTGGTTAGTTGACGTTTGTTTCGCCATTGAAAACCTCCGCTAACACTTTTGTAGGGATCATATGTATGCAGAATCAATGGAAACCAGCTACTTTGACATTTCTAACTGAAGGACTAGGTAAAAAATTTCGATTCAAAACAACTAAACATTGGAATATGGGGTGGTGATGTTAAACTAAGAAACCTAAGTCTCAAGCGTGAGGTGTGTATAATGTCGTCAATACGTTCCATGCTAACAGTTCCTAGGCACTCGATCAACTCAAGCTGCCGATTGACGTGGTAGAAGGTCATCTTGGCCAACTGGTTCTGCAAATTCCCTGGTCAAATTTGAAAAACAAACCAGTTAAAGTTTTAATTGAGGACGTGCTACTCCTCGCGGTTCCCAAACTCGACCAAGACTATGACGCAGACGAAGAAGAGCGTCGCGCTCAAAATCTCAAACTGGCTAGGCTGGACGATTTAGAGATTGCTGATAAAATGGCTGCAAACGCCAATCTCTCCCCAGAAGAAATCAGAAAGAACCAAAGCTTCACCGACAGTCTAGTCACCAAAATCATAGACAACCTACAGATTACCATCAAAAACATACACATTCGATACGAAGACCAAACAAGCGTACCGCGTCACCCATTCTCAGTAGGGATTTCTCTAGCTGAGCTTTCTGCAGTTTCGACCAGCGCAGAATGGGACCCCATTTTTATACAAGATTCTTCAGCCGTAACACACAAACTCACCACACTCAGCTCACTCTCAGTATACTGGAACACCGACAGTGAATCTATCAAAGACAAAAGTCTTGAAGAAATCCTGGCATTTATGTCGTCTGTGCCAGGGTTTAAAGATCATACTGAGGAATCTTTTCAGTACATTCTTCGGCCTGTTTCCGGTGTTGGCCGTATTACCATGAACAAAGATACATCAGAAGGACCCAAGACCAAAGCCCAACTGCTTTTTGATGAGTTGGGATTTGTTTTTGATAGTGACCAATATCGAGATGTTCTGTGGGTTGCTGAGCTCTACAGAATTTACATGCGCACCAAGGAGTTTAAAAAGTACCGCCCCAAAGTCTCAGTTAAAGAAGACCCCAAGGCATGGCTTAAATACGCTGGAAACGTCGTGCTGAAAGAAGTGGAACAAAAGAGACGGGAATGGACTTGGGATTACATCTTGGGACGTCGTGAAGACAAACTTCGCTACATTCAACTGTACAAGAAAACAACAGTTTCGCCGCCTTTATCTTTGGAAGAAACTGAGGAGTACAACAATTTGGAGACTAAGTACAGTTTTGACGACATTCGATTCTACAGGTCACTAGCAAAATCCGAACTGCGTAAAGAAAAAGCTCAGTTAAAGCCTCAGCCAGCAAAAGCTGGGACAAACAGTTGGTCTTCCTGGATTTGGGGTTCAAGCGAAGCTGATGTTGCACCTTCCGTAGAAGGCGCAGAACCTGTCACTATCACTGAAGAGCAGAGGCAAGAACTGTACGATGCTATCGAATGGAACGAAGAACAAGCCGTCACAGACATGATAGATATTCCGAAAGATACAATCACTATGGAAATCGAGGCAACACTCAAAACAGGAAGTTTCAAATTACGACGAAACCCACATGGGGACTCTGAAGATATTGTTAAAATACTGTTCAATGGTTTATCTTCCAGCTTTTGGAATCGCCCTGACTCTTACCTTGCCAATGTTTCTCTTCATGAGTTAAGAGTTGATGATGGATCTACCGCGACTCTATACAAACAGGTAGTCACTGTAAAACCCCTTTCTCCCGAGAATATACCTCTTCCTGACCCTGAAAGCTGCCCAGACGAACACACCGAACTGGTCAAAACGAAGAATGAAGACGCTTTTTTCTGGCTTTCTTTTGAGAACAATCCGTTGGATGGTGCTGCAGACTCAAACCTGTTCATTAAAATGAAGGGCATCACTGTTTTTTACAACACTCAGTTTCTTGAAAACGTCATGAGATTTTTCCGCCCTCCCAAAATTCACCTGGAAACAATCGGTGCTATTCTGAATGCTGCCAATGCTACTGTAGAGGAATTCCAGGAGCAGACAAGGATAGGGCTGGAGTACGCATTACAGGAGCATAAAACAGTAAACCTCAAACTCGATTTGCAGGCCCCGCTGATCGTAATGCCTCTGGATGCCAGCAGCTGGTCATCGCCATGTGCCATCATTGACGCTGGTCACATCAGTGTGGTAAGCCATTTTGTGGGTAAAGAGGTCATTGAAGAGGTCAAAAAAAAGAAAACCCTACAATACACGGATAATGACTGGAAGCGTTTGGAGTCACTGATGTACGACAAGCTCAATCTTCAGCTGCACAATACGCAGTTACTTATCGGCTCCAATGTGCGAGACACCATGAAACAACTACATAACGGTTTGTCTGGCGGTCCGGCTTCTGTTCTTGATCGTATTAATCTGGACTTTCTAGTTGAAATCTCTATTTTACCAGAAGCTCACAGTCTTACCAAGTTCAAGTTGTCAGGCACTTTGCCTCGGTTTTCTGCATCAATGTCTGATGCTAAATACAAAATCATGATGCAACTGATTGATAAGTGTATACCCAACTTTTCATTCGATGATTATGATGATGAATCCACAGATGCTGAAGATCATTCTTCTCCACAAATAGCGGCGATAACGCGGGATCGGACTTATAGTATTTCAGACGATCTCAAGTCGTATGAAGACGACACAACTGACTCTGAGACGGCCACTATCTCATCTGAACATCTACAAAATTCTTCGAAAGCCTCAGAGCAAAAGATTTTTGAGTTTAATTTTACAATCGAAAAAGTCGAAATGGCCCTTTACAGGTGCCTGTCTCTGGAAACTTTGGAGCAGGAGCCTCTTGTTGATATGACTTTGGAGTCCTTTGGGATATATTACTATTTCAAGGACAAGGAAATGATGGCTGATGTTGCACTCAAAAGTCTATCCATTGAAGATTATACGCAAAAAGATTCGCCTAACGAGCTCACTAAAATTGCCACTTCAATGGAGCATGCAGACTCAGACTCTGAGCTATTCAAAGTTAAGTACAAGCGCATAAAAACGGACAACTTTGATAGATTTGGCCAGCAAATCAATGACCAGGAAGTAGATGTTTCCATGTCTACTATGAAATACGTCGTGTCTCCCAAAAGTTTTCTGACAATCCTTGACTTTATCATTACCACGTTCACAGACCCAAATAGTTCTCCCCCACAGGTAAAGAACGGAGCACAGACTGGAGACGGCACCAGTCCAACACCAGATGTCAACGAGGCAGTTGCCAAAATAGACGTCAAAGTGTCATTACATTCTATCATTATACTTTTGAATGACGACGGAATAAAACTTGCTACTATGCAGCTGGATAGTGCACTTGTCAACGTATTTTTGGTCCCTGAAAAAATGAAGGTAGAAGCGCGCATTGGTAAACTTAGTTTGCATGATGAAGTTAACGAGGGATCCTCGCGCAATTCTATCCTCAGGCAATTGCTCACTATAGAAGGAAGTGATCTGGCTGATTTCAAGTACGAGACTTTTGACCCTAATTCCAGCGATTTCCATTACAATAGCGCAATTTACCTACGGGCGGGATCTATCAGATGCAACGTTGTTGAAGAGCCGTTTGCTCGTATTGTCAAGTTCATGTCCAAGTTTGTTCAGATGAAAGCACTTTTCGACTCAGCCCGCCAGGCCGCTGTTCTGCAGGCCAACCAGCTACAACTTGAAGATGCTAATAAAATCCATTTCGACATTCTTGTGTCTACCCCCATTGTGGTGATACCGCGTCTGGTTGAATTTTCTGATGATGGTTTGTGTGACATGGTTGTCGCCCATCTTGGTGAAATTTACGCCAAAAATGAGTATATTCATTTCCATGAGGATCCCAATGGACCTACTGCCAATCATATAACTGCTGGAATCCGAGATATCAAGTTATCTTCCAACTTCAATTTCATGAACAACACGAACCAATACCTTGAAATGATTGATAAGCTTGATTTAGTGTTTGATCTATCTTATGTCGAGCCTTACGAAGGTATGACGAGACCTGTCACCATCATAACTGGGTATCTTTCTGACACGACGATGAAATTCACTGAGCTACAGTACAAATTCTTAATGAGCGCAAGCGCCATTGTGTCTGGGATATTTGTTGGAGAGCCTGGATTGCAGGATGTCGAGATGCACAAGCTGGAAGAAGAATTGAAGGTGCAGAAAAATTTAGATTCCACTGGCTTGATCAGGCCAAGTCCTATTCCGAACAACACGAGTGGTGTTAGCAAACTAGATCTTTCATTCCATGCCAACAAAATTCAGCTTTCACTATATAACAATACGGCAGAGATAGCACCAAGTGAACTGGAAAATTGTGGTCTGACTCGGTTTTCTTTAAATGACTCTGGACTGAAACTGCGTATCAAGAGTAACGGTGATTTGGAGTCCGACATTCACATTAAAGGATTCACTGTTCATGATACCAGGTCGGTTAAGGAAAACAAGTTCTCTGAAATCATTCCAGTGGCCAGTCATGACGAGTACCAGTTCATGTGCAACCTAACCCTTACTGGCCAAGAGTCTCGGGTCCTCAAAGCCATGCTTACTGTTGACAGCCCTTCCATGATTTTGGCACTTGACTATATATTTGCACTCAAAGAGTACATTGATTTTGGTTTCCCCAATTCTTCCGTAGTGTCTGAACTAGATGGGATAGATGCAGAGTCAGACGAAGAAAGTTACTTGGAAGATTTGGACAGTAGCCTCCATTTACCATCTGCGCCCATTGTTCAGAGGAAAGGCGGGATGCGGATCGAGTATCATGTAAATATTGTTGATGCTTCTGTGATTCTCTTGGCGAACCCAAAACTAGAAGATTCCGAGGCCATTGTTTTCAAGGCAGAGCACTTTCTGCTTTCTCAGCAAGAAACCATGATGCTATCCGTGAGTAAAGTTGGCATGTTTCTATGCAGGATGAACTCATTTGATGAAAACAGATTAAGAGTTCTAGACGACTTTTCTCTCACTCTAACTATGGATAACCGTGGATCTTCACCGCACTCAGAAATTTCCAAAATTAACATTTCTTGTGAGCCTTTAGTGTTACGCCTGGCACTCCGTGATGTTATGCTTGCGCTTGACATTGTCAAAAGGGCGTCTGCTTTGTCAACTCAAACTGAGCCCAAGCAGGATGTGCAAGCAGAAATGGAGGCTATCAACGAGCCGTTGAAATACTCGCGGTTTTCAAAAATGCAAAAGCAACGCACATCTGCTTCTAGAACTTTCACTACATCTTTGGCTGCAAAGACTAAAAATAGTCGTCGGAACACGAACAATGCGCTTGTAAACGTTCCTATTATCAGAGGTCAAACACTTGTTGCCCAGTTTGAAGGGCTGCGATTTGTTCTTATTGGTACGCTTCATGAGCTTCCAATGCTTGACATGTGTGCCAAACCTTTTGCGGTCAAAGTTCGCAACTGGTCGTCTGATTTGACTGTAGACACAGGAATTGAGACTTTTGTCAACATTTACAATTATGAAAAGTCTGCCTGGGAACCTCTCATTGAACCCTGGGATCTTGGGCTTCACGTTGCAAGGTCGGTTGAGCAGAAAAGCACATCTGTTAATATCTACTCTCGCCGGATGGCTGAAATTACCATTACTTCCCAAACAATCGCAATTACGAGCAAAGTCATGGAGTACCTTTCCGATGGTGTTGAAGACTTCATTACTAGAGCCAAAGACTCCGTCGCTCCTTACCGCTTAATCAACCAAACAGGCTATGATATTGAAGTTTGGGTTGATCATCTTGAAAAGGATGAAGTCAAAAATACTACACTTGTTTCTGAGGGTGAAGAAATCCCTTGGAGATTCTATAACTGGAATCAAGTTCGTGAAAACCTCAGTACTGACGCTCAGAAGGTTAATTTAGGCATCCGTTTGAAAGGAAGCCCCTATGATCCTATCAGAAATATGTCTGTAACGAGCGTTGGTGAGCATCTTCACACTCTCTATCCAAGAACGAACCGCGTCAGCCATCGTCTTTTATGTGAAGTAGTGATGGATGATAGTGTTAAGCGAATCATTCTGAGGTCAGCTCTCACATTTGAAAACAGGACACAGATTCCTCTTGAAATCGCCATAGGTACAGTTGCGAATGAGTCTCGCTGCTGGAAAGTTCTACCTGGTGATTCTAGAGCAATTCCAATTGAGCATTCTTATGACAAAACCGTCAGTATTAGACCAGATCCAAGCTTCGGGTTCATGTGGTCAAAGGAGCCCGTTTATTGGAAAAACATGCTCAATGGTCCAACGTCTATCACCTGCTTGCCTGAGAATGCGAACAGTAGCATGAAGTTCTATTTCCAAGCAACTGCCATTTATGACACCACCATTCCCCTCACTAGAATATATCCTCATATGAAGATTGTTCTGTCTGCTCCTATTGAAATCACGAACTTGCTACCTTTTGACTTCACATATCGTATTTTTGACAAAAGTACTGGCAAAGATTGGAGCAATACGCTCAAGCAAGGCGCAAAGGGCGCAGTTCACGTTGTAGAGCTTTCCCATTTACTCTTGCTGAATGTGCATCCAAAAGATGTTGGGTTTGGTTGCACAGATTTTGCTGTCATCAACTCTCCCAAAGGCAACGAATACAATTTGGAAAATGGCCTTGTTACTCGTTCAACCGATGGTCAGCGTTTAGCTTTGAAGCTTCACTATTCGGAAGACAAAACTGAAGGAAGTGGACGCAAGGTTCAAGTTTATGCTCCATATCTGATCTTGAACAAGACTGGGTTGGACGTGAAAATCCAAACATCATTCAATTCGGCGACTTCAAAGGTATACTCTGTCGCTCATCAATCAGATGGAAGAGAAACTTTCATGAAAATTGCATCTCCTAAAATGTGGTCATTTGATAGCGACGATCGAGGCAATCGAGCCACTATCAGAGTTGGTGATTCCAAGTGGAGCGAGCCATTAAGTTTTGATGCCCTGGGTAAAGACTCCGATGTCACCATTCAATCTAGTACCAGACATGCAGAGATTCACGTTGGCCTTCATGTGAGTGAAGGACTTGGAAAATATCATTTGACCAAGATTGTTACACTTACTCCCAGGTTTATTGTCTACAACATGCTAGGAGATGACTTGCAGATACGGGATCCTGGTTCTACTAGCATCATGTCTATCAATGCCAACTCTTCTCAGCCACTCAATTTTTTGCGTCGTTCCAGCCAAAAGCAGCTTATTGCTTCTTTTCACGGGTCTTCTTCAGTTTGGTCTTCTCCGTTCAACATTGACAACATTGGTCGCATATATTTGAGAATGTATCAGCACGGCGTCGGCTATGTTTTGATCAAGGTTGACATTTTACTCAAAGATGCAACTCTTTATGTTAATATCGGTAAAGCAGACAAGAACTGGCCATTTTCAATTCGGAATTTTACGGACTACACTTTCAGGTTATATCAAGCGAATCCATACGTGGACGACACAGGTGTTGAGCTTGCTCAACATCCCCAGTTTTTCCCCATTGTGTATCAGATACCTCCTAAGAGCGTAATGCCTTACGCTTGGGATTATCCTGCGGCACCTTTGAAGGAACTTGTTATTGACTGTAATGGCAGAGAGCGAAGAGTTCAGCTTGCCGAAATTGGAAACTTGCCTCCAATGAAAATACTCGCTACACAGAATTCTCCTGGTGGAATAATTGACTTAAATGTGGTTGCAGATGGCCCCACACAAACTCTGGTTTTGTCCGACTATGATCCGTCCATGAGTTTGTACAAAGTTAACACAAATGCTTCTCAAAGCAGTTTGGCTTCACAAGTCGATCAATTTAGCATACAAGAAGATGAGGGCAACATTTCTTCGAGCATTATTGTAAGGCTTGAAGGCGTCGGAGTGTCTTTGATCAATCGACGGATGCAAGAGCTCTGCTACATGACTCTCCGGGGTATTGAGTTGCAATACAAGTGCTCTGACATCTATGAGACCCTTTCAATGAAAATGAAATGGATGCAAATCGACAACCAATTGTACGGAGGGATTTATCCTATTCTCCTTTTTCCCAGTGTTGTTCCACAAACTGGAAAAGAGATGGATACTCATCCCACTTTCTCTGGCTCAGTCACAAAGGTCAGAGATGATAGCCACGGTGTATTATATCTCAAGTATGCAACAATTTTGCTGCAACAGATCACGGTTGAGCTAGACGAGGACTTTTTGTTTGCTCTCATTGACTTTTTCAATACTTATCAAGCTTCTAATAGCCAAGTGCGAGATATTCTTTGCGACAATGAACTGGTAATTCCCGAGCCACTCAGCGACATGTCAGGGCTTGACCTTTACTTTGAGGTTCTCCATTTACAGCCAGCTCAGATGGATTTGTCTTTTGTTCGAACAGAACGAATCAATGGTGAGGAAAAAGCGGCCTCACAAAATTTCGTCATGTTCTTTTTCAATGTGCTCACAATGGCTCTGGGCAACATCAACGATGCTCCCGTCAGATTGAACGCTTTGGTCATTGAAAACATCCGTACTCCATTACCACTGCTAATGCAATCTATCACAACTCATTACCGGCAGGAATTTCTCTACCAAATACACAAGATTCTTGGTTCCGCCGATTTCTTCGGTAACCCTGTTGGTTTGTTCAATAATCTGAGTTCTGGCTTCATGGACATGTTTTATGAGCCGTATCAAGGGTATATCATGAACGACCGGCCCCAAGAGTTTGGTATTGGGCTAGCGAAAGGAGGGCTTAGCTTTATCAAGAAGTCGATTTTTGGCTTCAGTGATAGTTTCTCAAAGTTTACTGGAAGTATTTCTAAAGGTCTTTCAGCGGCTACTATGGATCGTGCTTTTCAAGACAAGCGACGTATTAAGCGAGCTCGTAACAGGCCTAAGCATGCACTGTATGGCCTCACTTCTGGTGCCAACTCATTCATGGATGGGATTGCAAGTGGTGTAACGGGCCTGGCTCTCGCACCTGTAAAGGGTGCCAGCCAAGAGGGTGCAATAGGCTTTATAAAAGGCCTTGGAAAGGGTATCGTTGGTCTTCCAACTAAAACAGCAATTGGGTTTTTTGACCT
Organism: Geotrichum aggregatum; assembly: GCA_030564925.1. Classification (NCBI taxonomy): domain Eukaryota; kingdom Fungi; phylum Ascomycota; class Dipodascomycetes; order Dipodascales; family Dipodascaceae; genus Geotrichum; species Geotrichum aggregatum. Next base: position 4,262 of record JAJMAH010000136.1, on the reverse strand, counting down.
GGCCAATAGTTTGAGTGAGGGTGTGCGAAACACTACCACTGTGTTTGACGGCAATGCCATTGACCGGGTGCGTCCGCCTCGTTTTATTGCGCATGACGGCGTGGTTCGGCCATATACACAGCGCGAAGCGCAAGGCCAAGCGTGGCTCAAAATTGCCAACAATGGCGAGTTTTTCCGCGACTCTTATTTAGCGCATTTATCACTTTCCGAGGATGAAATGATTATCATTGTGACGTTTTTGCGCATCATGCTGCTGAGCACAACAACAATGGCAACCGAGTGGGAGGTAAGGTTTCGGGATTTGCAGACGATTGCCATGGAGCGAACGGGGCTTGCATTGATCTTGCGTGGCGGCGTGCAAGGCCCGTTTATTCCAATTCCAGATGCGGCCAGCCGAAAGTTCTTGTACAAGGAAATCGGTATTGCTGTAGCCGAGTTCAATCGCAAGTATCAGACGCTGTCTTGATATTTTCTCCCATTCGATTTTGTTTTTTTCTTTGTTTTCTTTTAATACTCTCTTTCATCATTTGCACTTGTTTTCTCGTTCTAATGTTTTAATTGTTTTTTCTTCATTCCTTTTCGTTTTTCATATTAATTTATATGCTAATATCCTATCGCGTTGATCGATATAAATAGTCTATCTATGGATGTAGCTGTAAGTGCCTCTTGTGAATGTTGTACATGTCAGACAGATACGAAATCATGAGTCCATTTTAATAATGAGAGCAATGAGAGTAGTGATTGAACGCACGCACATGTGTCAAGATGAAGGTGAAATGAAACGCTGGCTAACAATGCCTCTCTTTTTCAGACTAAGCTTCATCTGTCTAGCATTACAAGCCCCATAGTTTTCCATCTTGATCAGCTTTGCGGCCACAAACCCGTCCAAAGCTTTAAATACAAGTCTGTTGTTTGATGCAGCACCAGTGGTAGACACATCTAGTAAATATTCGCCTAGGGCCATTTTTTGCGAAATGCCTTCAGATTGCGCTGTTCCTTCAGTTACTACTGATCCTGCTTCTGTTTCTGTTTCTGCTGGAAAAGATTCAGAAACATCTTCCAGAGCTTCAAGCTGAACTCGCTTTGTCACGAACTGCGGAAGCTCTTGTTGTTCTTTCTGATCGGTCTGTTTCTCTTTTTGCACTTGTTTCTGTTTCTTTGACTTGGTCTTGACAGCAAAATCATGCATGAACACAACTGATCCAAAAACTCTTGCCTTGGTCAAGATCTGATTGACCGTATCTTTTTTAAGGTCGATCACCCTTGACTCCGTGCTCACCTTTTTGGTATATGATTTTTCATACTTCGGACCACCATCTTGTGCAGTCTCTTTGATTGCAAACTTTTCCGCGTTTTTGTATTTCTCATGCTCTAATACTTCTATCAAGCCGTCTGCACCTAGAGGCGCTAGTTTTCCAATCAAAGATTTCAGCGTCTCTGCTTCCATATCAATGTCCACCTCTTCAGACTGATACAACACAATCCCATGATCGAATTTAGTCGGATGTAGCGTTTGCACAGAAACTCCCGTATATCTGTCATTGTTAAGTAACGCCGCGTGTAACGGTGCCGCCCCACGGTACCGCGGAAGAAGGGACGGATGAACGTTCAGGCCACCATACTTGAGAATACGAAGGAATGATGCAGGAATGAGCCGCCCATACGAAACGGCAATCACGAGATTGTAAGTGCGGGCATGAGCCAAGTCGAGGAATTCTTGTTCTGATTCAGGTGTAAAGCAGTCTATAACGCTGTGTTCATCCAGCCCTGGCGGCGGCACCGACGAAGACAATGACGCTACTGTTTCCGCTGCTACTGCTGATAAAGGTGCTGCTTGCGTATTTGCATTGGTCATCACTGAGTTGGCATACTTTTGTATTTCCGTTTCCTCAACCAAACTGCGTCCACGCCCCTTTGGCTTGGGCCGCCTCGTAATCAAATCGACTCGCTCGATTTTGTCAGAATGCTGCCTTTTATACTCCAACACACGTTTGAATGATTCTGTACTAAAATGATCTGACCCACAAAATGCAATCTTGAGCCGATCACTACCTGCATCTCTGTCTCCGTTATTATCTAGTAATTTTCGTGAAGTCTTTGAATGCGAAAACGACCTGTTGTTGAAGGAACTTCCTCTAGTAGTAACGAGCAGGTCCAAATGAGAGTGAAACTGACTTGGACCAACTGAGCCTGCTTTTATTAGTGCCAAGTTTGAAGATGCACTATTCCCAAACTTCGGATTTAGTCGTGCCAGTGCTGCTAAAACTTTCATAATTTCATTCGCGCGAGGCCTCTGAATTAATGGCGTTAAAGGGCTACTTCTTTGTGATATGGGATCGTTATCCAGGGACTGAGTTCTAATTTTTCAAATGATGTAATGATGTCAGCTCTGTATAAGGTAAGCATGATAAATGTATTGGGAAGGATTATGCTGTAAACCGAGTTCAAATAATTATCAGAGACTCGAAAAGAGCAGTACAGATGAATGAGACGTGTCAATTCTTTACGATTGAGATCTTTGGAGATAAATTGAAGGCTTGTCCTACTTATTTATAGACAATTGAGCTAAAAAAAACTTACTTGGGCTGCTTCCAAGGGCCGGTAGTGAATCCGCGCCATTCATTTGGAGTGTTAAAACCGTCAACAGCTCCGGGAAGCGCAATGATACGTTCAACCCATGCTGTAAGACCGGGAAACTCGGACTTCAAGTCAATGCCAATAGCAAAAGATGATCCGACCCAGCCGACAGTCGTCACATCAGCAATTGTGACGTGGTCGCCTACAAGGTATCCGGTGCCATTCTCTTCCAGACGGCGCTCAAGGACGGAGTACAGGCGTTTTGTCTCCTCAACATAGCGGTTGATGGCGTAGGGAATCTTCTCCTTGGCGTAAAGCTTGAAGTGGTTGGCCTGACCTTGCATTGGGCCGACACCAGCATTCTGGAAAAAGAGCCACTCCAAGGTCTCAAAGTACAGAGGGGTGCCAGCAGGGTAGCTCAGCTTGTTGCTCTTGTCGTACTTATCCGCAAGATAGAGCAGAATAGCTCCGGATTCAAAAACTCTTGTTGGCTTGCCGTCAGTGTTGTCGACGATTGCAGGGATTCTACCATTGGGGTTGACATGCTGCAAAAACCATTCCTCCTTTTGAATGTTGGTGGTGATGTCAATTGAGTAAGACTTGTAAGGAATCTTCAGCAGGGACAAGGCCAGTGAAATCTTGACACCATTCGGGGTTCCCAGGGTGTAGAGAGTGATGCCCTTGGCAATAGGGGCGTATGCGGCGGGGATGGCAGCTGCGGCAGGAGACATGATAAGAGTAGATTGTTTATGGACGACGGAAAAAGACGAGTGTTAAGAGTATGTGCGAAGAGAAGAAGACCGAGCAGCCAGTGGCTTTTATATTCGATTGAAGGCTGCGCGAAAGCTAGTTAGAAAAAGCAATCGAGTGGCTTTTGGGTTTTTTTTAACGCGCAAATTGGCTAGGAATTGAGTATTAGTGACAAAACCAAACAATAGCGTGCTCAACTCTATAGAGACCATCGGTACCATCTTCAGCCAATCACAGTGGGACCCATGGCACGGCTCATACAAACTGCCCCAGAGTTTGGGAAATCGCAACCGCCACAATCGCACGTTAGTGTTGTTGTGGAGGTGCGAAGCATAAGCACCTAAGAGACTTCCCCACCACATTACTAATGTCGTGTCTCTCAGGATATTAGTAATGGCCGTTTTTGGGTGGTACAAGTATTCAAAAATACCGTGATTGCCACAGTGATACAAAATTCAGTGATGTTGCAACACGTGTACTGTGTACCAAAAGCGAAGCTTCTCGAAAAAAAAATGCCAGTACAGAATGGCTGCCTTATGTCAAGTCCAAGAAGGCTCCTGGAGAGATAGAAGCAAAAATAAATTGATAGTAAGCTCACACCCGGTATCGAACCGGGGACCTTGAGATTTGCAATCTCACGCTCTACCACTGAGCTATATGAGCTCCTTTTATTAAAGGTATTGCTTGTGTACTTGATTCAAGTACTAGACCTTTATTCCATTGAAAGAAAAAACTAAAAAATCTTTTTGACGGAAAACAAAAGAAAATGAGCGACGCCGAATTCGAGATTGATATGGTCGAAAGACCTGAGGTTTTTACTGATGAAGTAACTATTCTCATCGAGCCTGATCCCCCTGATACCGCGCTGGAGGTTGACGAGGGTGACAGTGCAGAAAATGGTGGTGGTGAAGAGGTCGAAGAAATGGACGACTGCG